>JAQIVE010000158.1:0-50063 GCA_034698285.1 Sminthurinus bimaculatus
AGTAACCTGACAAAATACTATGAGTGCACTGAAATGAATCTCTATGAATATAATATATTATGATGGCAGAGGAACAAGATATAAATATTATTAATATCTTTTTCCTCTACGATCACCACATCAGACAGAACCTCTCTCTATGCTGTATGCACCTTTTTATATTTTTTATGTGCGGCGGAGTTCTGCATGAAAGATATCGTTCCCTATTTTGACCATTTTAACTTTTAACTCCGTGCTTACGCTGGAGTATGACCTTATCAACACTCATCACATCATAGGAGCTCTGTAGGCATATTTACATTGGTACACCCATTATTGAATTTGGGTATGAAAAGTTTGCATGGGAAAATATTAAATAAAATGCACATTCATAAGACGTTTGCATGTTTATTGTTTACCTTGTGCATAAAGGTTATCGAACCATTAAATTACCTCTAAAAAAATATACGAGCAGTGAGAGGCCCACTGTTTTTGTTAACAAATATCTAAGATCATGGTCATTGTGGTCAGCGTGCTGGGCTTGTGTAAATGTTTTTAGTGCTTATCCATATATTTTTATAAATGTTTGTCGATATTGCAAATTTCAAGAAAAGGATGAAAAGCTACATAATAATTCTGCAACTTTCCATGTTTCACATATTCAGGAAACACGAATAACCACCAAAACCAATGGCAATTTTGCATGCTCAGAGAACTTAGATTTTTAAAATCCTTGTGCTGTTTAAGTTGTTTTCTACGGGCTCAAAATATTTACTCTGTATTAGTTTTAATGAAAATGGACAAATTTTTTCAGAAGCATTTAATAAATAGTAAATACAATCCGCATCAAAGTACAAATGGATGGGATTGAAAAATTTAGTTCCAAGCCAAATCATTCGGTGGATTTTCTGAAGTGCCTGCTCACGTTTACAAACTTCATCCTAATTTGGCTAAATTTAGGCAAATTCCGTTTCAGGAACAAAAATTCAATCAAATTCTTTTCCTTGTAAGTTCCAAATTTTCAGCTTTAAAAATACTTGTATCAAAAATCAGAAGACACGAGTTTTTTATTTGGGAAATAACTTTTCATTTGTATAGTATAAAGTATAAGTTTTTATTCATTGTGTGGTAGTTGTCTATAGTTCATAAGAATATCCTCCACGCATTACGGACAAAAACTGACCCATTAACTATGTTTTTGTCCAATGCTAAGCGATAAAGCTTAAACCCGGGATACGCGGTTATGCGTGGGGGATATTCATGCATTGTCAAGGCTATCATTCATCGTTGTTCTTTGACTATTCTCGATAATCACAGACTTGAGTCTAAAAAAACCTGTAAAAACGTGAAATGACACGAAAAGCTCGTTGCTCATACTTTCTTAAAATTTGAATGATCAATGAAAACTATACGGGTTAAAAGACATTTTACACGATAATGTATGCACATATTCAGGCAGTAACCGAGCAACCAGTGGTCATTCAAAACTGTACAGTTTCCTCAAAACTTTCTCACGGCTACGAAAAGTTATGGGCATTGTTCTGAGGCATAGAAAAAACGTAAAATGAATGAGAATGTAGGTTAAATTATTATTTTTTTTGTTGCTGCTGTTGGAATCTATCATTCATATACATAGATATAATTTTTTTCCGGACAATATACCCACCCAGTACTTAGTACTTACCCCCTGCTAAGTTTTTTTTGAACAAGCATGACCAATAAAATAGCAATATTTATATTTTACAATGAAACACGTTTTATTGTTGAATTCTTCCATAGGTTGTTACAAATTATAACTACTCTTGTCACAACTTTGAATGCGGAAATGTTCAGCATTCGGAAATCTTCATGTTCTACAAGAAGAAAAATGAATATTGAATATTCACATAACATGTACAAATGAAATACAGACTATGTACTGGGTTTATTACACAAGCTCACACAAATACCTACTAACTTACTGAATACTTGTGGCTCACAAGACACAAGACCGTAAGCTATAATGCGCTTCCTTTTCCTTCGAAAATACATTCACATGGTTTGCAGAGAAATAATCTTGAGCTTGAACTATTTGGACTTTATACTGAAACGTATTACTCATTTAAAACCTAAAAAAAGGTTATACTTTTTTGTGCATGGCAAAACTTCAGAAAACATTTGATCATTTTTAGAATTAAAACAGTCCTATTTTGAATAATTAGATGTTCAATAAGGGTTAGTGCTTGACTTGCACAGTGGAGTTTAACTGCAAAGCTTCGATTTTATCATTCATATGAAACAACTTTTCTAGTTTCTTTTATGTACATGCTAAACGATTGTTTTTGAGCTAACAACATGAAACAGCTTAGGGTTAAAACAAGTTCTTTCATTAATTTGAAGTCTATATGAAGTCATAAACTAATAAGTGATTCCTATATGTATTACACGCAGTCATACCATTGATTCTACATTGCATTTCAGCACCATTCCAAAAGCAATAAAAGAATCCACTCTTGGTTTCCCCCTAACAGCTTGATTAAAAATTACAAAGTTAAAGTCTTCACAACAGAATGCCAGGTAAAAGTAGCTCGCAATGACATAAAGTAGATACATAAATACCCAGACTGCATGCTAATGTTTTAAAGTCATGTTTAAATCAGAAACGTTAATTCAAGCTCGCTTTGGCAAACCAAAATACCTCCTCGCAATAAAAACAAGTAACAAAGTCACCAATATAAATTACACAGCTTAGCATTGCTATAACTAAATGCAAATTCACTGCAAATGTAATGTCAATGTCTCTTCCAAACGCAATACCTATCTTTTGAGTATTTACACCATTTGACATTTGGCATGCTAAAAGATTAGCTTATGGTTTCCAATATCCTAGTTTATCTTGACAGCATGTTTAAATTTTTATAATTACTCACACGAATAACCATCTATGTATGTATCTCCATATCAACTTATATATCCGAGTTAGGTGGTTATTATTCTCGGCAAGTCAAGTAATTAAAACAACAGCTTCATGGCAATTTTTTAATTTGAGCAAGCAGTAGACAGAAATCTTGCGTTTGTTTCCGATGTTTGCGGGGAGCATCAGCAATTATATCGAACTTAAAATCTGTGATTAACGATAAATAAACTTCCGATATTACCAACAAGGTCACATGCGACTCTAGTTTTATAAGGGCAAAGACCCATTGATCTTCATGTTCCCATACTATATTTATTTACTCGTCAAATATACTTGTCCACACAGGACCTTGCCAAAAACTCCTGTCTTTAATAATCTTATAACTGATAAGTATATACATACCTATAAAAATAGCAGGTTCAACATTGTACTGGATATTCCAATTTTAAAAATCTTACTCTTACAGGGATATTTTGAAGAGTTTTGGCACATAGAAGTGATCCATTGAAGCAATTTTAACAGGCATAAAATCGTTAACAAGGGAGTCTTTGAACTAATGATACACCTGATAATTCATATCGTCAACTAATATTATATGACATGATGCCTAAATAACATGTCCAAAGCCCAAACAGCGAAAAAGGATCTCAATTCCCACGATCAATTTTTAGTTTCAACTAAATTGCGGTGATGCTTCTATTCTTGAATAGAAGCATCACCGCAATTTACAGCACAATACTACTCAGTATAAAAATAAAATACCAAAAATGGGGCGACAGTCGCAAGCCGTAAGAACGGTGATGAGCAAACGCATTATATAGTGCTCCATATGTTCGGTATTTGTGCTTCGACAAAGCTTATTATCTAAGCACCACCTGACAATGTATGCAGAAAGGAATCAAACGTACGAAGTAAAAAATGACGTTACTCCCATTATACTTTTTATGATAAGCCGTTGTCACCATATAAGTCGCAGATACACGTAATACATAAGGCGTAACGCATCGGAAAAATAAAAAGAAATCACCTCTCTGCTCATTATTACTATTATTACTATTGCTTTTTTCAACCCTGATTGTGTCCACGTACACGCCAAAATAACAATAATCATAACACTGTGGCGAAAGGATCGTATAGAGTAGGAGTAGAACTAAAGAAATTATTGTTCCGAGCTATGTATATGCATGCAGTACTCATCTCTAATTTCACATCTGCGTATTTATAAGCCATATGAGATGTAGGTATACCTAATATACAGAGATAGTACGTAAAATTACGGTTGACTCTAAACATCTTTCACAGAAGTATGTATATAAAATAAAACAAAGCCACGACAATAAATTCGGGATAAGACACACTACGACCCATAATGGTTACTTATATGTACGGCGTGTAATATTTTGTTTCGGTACACCCCTTATTTTCCTATATTTGAAAACCAGAACGATTTATCTCAAAATGTGTGATGAAATCTACACTTTGGAATATTTAGAGTTGCCCATTGTACATGGAGTAGTATATAGGATGAGGGCACACTTTACAAAGGGTGGAGAGAATACGGCCATTCTGTGCAAAAGCCCGAGACCAAGACAATAACATGGTAAAGGCAGGATGAATTCGAAAGAAGCACGTTTTAAGCTCAAAGTTTCATGTGGGCTGTAAAGACTGTTGTAAAGTTGTCACAATGTATATACAATAAAGTAAATGTTCATTGTACACAAACTTATATAACTCAAGTTAGAGTTGTGAAGTTGTGTGATCAGATCATCATGGAACGAGAAGAAGTACACTGACACGACTCTATAATGTCTAAATACTCACACACATTCGAATACATCAGTATACAGATGATCAGATAAAGAGCGATTCAAAGCTCATCCACCTTACATCAAACGCCTTTTGTGATATGCATTATGCAACAATTACTTAGAAGGGGACATCTCTTATGATCGTTTTGGCCTCACGATGCACTGAAAAGTGTATCAACTGATGGACGCATAAATACACAGTGTTTGCAAATTAACTTGAGGTTATATTTGGATGTAGCAAACGTGTAACTCGTATAATACATGTATTAGTTATTGAAAACCTCACGACTGAAAGAGAAAAAAACCAAAATATCCATTAGAGTTTTAATTTTCATCTCTCTATTTCATTAGTATAAAGTACAAAAAGGCAGGGAGTCGATCTAGTAGCAAGTAAAGAAGGCATAAAATGATCCTTTGGACTTTACAACCGTGGATAAAACTATCGTTTAATTTGAATTTCAAACGACATGTGAAGATCTAACAGGACTATTATTATTATCATTATTATGATAGCATTGAAAATTCACGGAACCATTTACATAGTTCTGCTCAAAGTGTTATTCGTACATATATATTGTGCTAAATACACAAGAGGACGAAAAATTAGGCTCAATCTCTTCTATTCCCTGAATTACTACTACTACACACAGATAAAAGATTCCACCACGTTTACGTACACATTACACATCATAAAATAGCACATGCAAATACGAATGGAAAATGACAATGACTTTGAACAAAGATGAGCTAATAATGGCTTCATGATTCCACCATGAGTATTTGGAAAAACTGCAATGTAAGTTAGCGAGTGGAAGTTAATGCATTGGTGTACTGTATATGTACTTTGCATAATATATTATAGCCATATGCATACTATTGTATTAGTTGGCTGACAGTCTGCTTGCTGAGTTTTGCTCCAAGAAATTTCACACTCATGCACTCGTCGTTGTAACTATTTGTATTACTTTCCGAGTGTTATTTTTCCGTTCATCATGTTCACATACATTCATCATTCATTTCACTGACTGTATACTAACATTAGCTTAAACGGGAAATTTGTACAATTTTGTAGAATTGAGTATTTCTTGGTGACGGAGGGAAAGGGAGAGATAGCAGAGAGGGAATAGTGAAACGAAAAAAATTACAAAGTCAGAATCAGGGATTAGAATTATTGCCATTTTATGCTTACAAAGTTGTAGGTTCTAATGATGCAAGTACACTCATAACATCACATAATCTTTAAAAAATGGTTACTAGATACTGAATGAATGCCAATATTAATTGCTACGAACGGCAAATTTAGCAAGAACCGTAAAAGTAATAACTTTACACGCTACACGCCTATACCAATTATATTAATCGAAACGAACTATAAATTATACAGTTTAATGCTAGAGATTCATGCATCATTCTTTAAAATTAAGTGTGAATTGTATAGGTTTTAATATCTACTAGTTATTTCAAGATTACAGCGTGTCATTACATATTATATAAGTACTTAATTGTAGGTGTTGCGTCACGGAACAAAACCCTATATAGAAAGCCGATGGTATTTTTTTGTCCCAATATTTGTATGTCGAACAGTTGTATATATTTTTTAAACTTCTCACCACCAACTGGAGATTCGATCCTGGAGGTGAGTAACGAATTATTCCCAGAGTCCAAGTCTAACTCCCCTTGTGACAGTCTTAATGATGGATTGAGAGGAACTGTTGAAATTAAAAAAAACAAACAAAAAGAACACGAAAAAATTAGTTTTTTATATTTCCCCATTCACCATGTTTTTTTTAATGAAAATTAAAAGCAAGTGATACTTGCCCCTACATGTATTCTATATATTAACTGATCTAAAACATCTTCAGCATCATCATAATATAATATTCCAGAATCAGAATGTGAGTTGGAGTCATTGTTACCATTTAAATTACGTAATATGTTAATGTTGTACATTATTATTCAGTTTGCATTGTTGTGGTTTTGTATTCTTATACATATTTGTTCTGCATATTTGAAAGTAGTAGCCAATGTAACAATTGTTAAATTCTGAGATATGTTTCCCGTCAAATAATTATGAATTTCCTGTCGCTATTTTTTTCTTCCTTCCGAAACGTTACGTGTGGTGTATGCATAAAGTTCAAGAACAACCAAGCGCACGTTGGTCGTTGTATGTGCTTGAGTTCATGACTTAATAAAACCCTTTTCAAAAATTTCCCAGCCATTTACTTTTAACTTTACATACTGCTGTAGTCAAAGGCAATGATTTTTGCTCGTTTTGCTTTTTATCTACGGGAAATAATAACAATAAGCAATCGAATCATCGTAACTAGGTATATCTATCTATACTCACGCGTCGAGTACTTACAACAAAAACGTGTATATTGTATTATTGTATACTAAAGTTTATGTAATACCTTCTCACAAACATCAATGTATATATATATGCATGTACTTCTATCAACCAATATGCATGCCTCATTGCTCATGTTGGGATGTCAGTAGTCCTCGTCTTTTTCATTACTGTATGGGCCTTGTGCGCATACATACATTATGAGTAAGAAAATTTGTAAACTGATGAAAACCCGTCCTGTAGAGCATTCTTTATAGTTCATTAGAATCTGCTACACAAGCTATAGCACATTGAAAATGTAATATTATTATGATGCGCAACTTGGACTTATATGCTTAACATAATATTTTCTATAACTATTTTATCGAAGAACAAAATATATTTCCTATTGTTAAATAAATTACCGATATACAGTCACCCTCAGTTTTGTATAGGTTATCAGTAAGTTATCAAACGAATTCAATTTAATCAATTGCTGTTTTTATGACCAATATTTTTGAAAAAGTTCTTATCGCCGTACTTCTTTCTTCCTTTAAAAATACCTTATTAACAACAAAATCAGTGGTATCAAAGTACACTCTCAGCATCAATGCCAATAACCTTTCCATAAATTATCTGTAATAATATTATAAAACATAATGCAACAATTGTTAGTAAATGAGTTTCAAAATATGTTTTTCTGAGCAAAACTAAAGCACAGTACGATGGCTCTCATTAATACATAATTTCATTTGATGAGTATCGACATTATTTAAAGAAACCACTAAATCTTCATAGCTAAAATCATTTTCAGTACTTCCTCTATCATACATACATCATATCAGCTTATTCCAAAAAGTTGGTACAATCAACAGTTAATAATATAAACGATAAAAGAGAGGACAATAACAATATAGCATACACAGTTGATTCCTATTTCACAGTGAAAAAGTTTTACAAGAAAAGTAAAAGTCTCCTAAAAAGGTCCAAAAGTATTAATAAATTTAGAAACATGCTACGTATGTGCTGTGAACCCATGTAATTATTAAGTAACTAACAAATATAATCATAAGTCATAAGTATACACAGCTAATGAAATTGTGTAAAACATTAAACAATCATGAACACGTGAATGCTGAACGACGTAGGTAAAAAAAGTTGATCTGTGCCTAGAAGACGCATAACCAATAACCAATATAAAAAACAGTTTTTCACATTCTTTACATTCATATAAGAAAGGAAGAGATGGAGATTACCCTAATACTTTTTAATAAAATAAATGATACACATGTTTCATCATACTTCTATGTATTGTTTGGTCTCCAATTTACAATTTATGGCTATATTCTGAAAGGAAGTCGAACAAGTTTCAATCAATAATATTAATAATTAATTACACCTATCTAACATCCAACTCAGTAACATGATGATACCTGTTATGCTCTATCTATAAGGAAAGAAAGTCCAGCATTGTTCGTCATCCGTCAATCATTTTCTCTGATATGTATGTACGCAACTAATAATCGTTATCATATCATCATCTATTACTTTTGGTAATAATCATAGTACCCTCGAAATGAAAGCATAAGTTTTACATACGTTTTACAAAGTATAAAGTACACATATATAATATATACAGAATGCAAAACATAACAGATGTGGATGATAGATGATTGATGCCTCCGATCAGATTTGATAATTTTTCTTCTGCCAATGCCCTTTACCTATACCAAAGTTATATTAGAATCTGTAGACGTTATACATAATACATATCAGTTTTGTCCATATATATTTACAATATACTTCAAAATGCAAACCTTTTCTAAATTTTAAACTTGCTTTGCTTATGATCTATTATATCATCTTGTTACATTTTATGTGTCGGTCTACAGTCTACTGTAGGTCATAGCTAGGTATATGCTTTTTTATGGCTACTCGGTACTTATTGGAGAATATTGATTTTTATTCAAACCATAACATGTACCTTAAATATGTACATTATATGTTTGTTCAAAACCAACTAAACAATTATTCCCAACAATAAATATAATATAATAAGTAATAATATATAAGTATGAAACAATTATGGACAAGAATCTCACCTGCTTGACTGATTGGAATTAAATAAAAATTTAAGATAAAAATAATTAGAGGAGCAGTCAAGTTTTGGCAGCTTCGACTCGACAGCCGACAATTTTTCTTCATCTTGACGGACTGTATTGTTGACCCCAGCTCGTTCATGACAAGCCGGTCGAATAAATTTTGAGAACTTGATAACTGATAACTATCAATTAATTTTAACTTGATGTATAACACCAATCCAACACTAAACACTAAAAACTATAATAAATTATCACTCCACAGTTTCACATGAATGTATTTCTTATAAAGAAATTCTTACGGCGATCAAATACGTCCCTTTTTTACTATTAAGGTGGTCTAGTTTAGTGACGCTAGTTTGAATTGTAAATCGTATCTTTCTACTTTTAGGAGATACACACGCAATTAAATGGGAGTACAAATTCTGGTTAAGTATTAAGTATGAAGTAAAGCTAAATCACTTTTTTGACGAAAAACATCCAAACCCAAAACGACAAAATTAATGCTGAATCATAGAAAGACGCTCCCGGTTTGGTAGCATTGAAATTAAGAGGAATCTTCACTGTTTTTATCACGTCAATGACTTTTCAATCAATTCAGTTACACAAGACTGAATAGATTCGCTTTTTGACAGTTAAATAGATGACAGAGATTGGCTGTATATATTTATTTAGAATGTCGCTAGCAAAATTTCATTTCTTTCTCACAATTTTTCCTTTCTTTCCCTGTAATTTTGCACTCCTCTACAATGCTTTTTATGTTCCTGTTCGAATATTATAGAAGCAGTGCAAATACAACAAGGAGAAGATAATATTCTACTTTAGTATATATTTACTGCTTTTGCAAATTTCCACCAGACGAATAATAAAAAATGAAGCAAAAAGTCTGCCAATTACACTTGGATTTGGTTTGGCTTGGCTTGGCTTGTGAGCTCACATTGAACTTGAATCTTGAAGTCTTGAAGCGTGTGTGTAGTTTGTATACATGTACTGTGTACTGAGTATGTACGCTTGTGTATTGTGTGAAGATACTCGTAATATGTTATGTGTGTAATTTACAATGCGCTCGACTAATGAATTGATGGTACAATGTACGATGGAATGGAACGGAGGGCCTCGAGTTACTTAAAAAGTTTTACAAGACGTTGAGTTGAATCCAATGTGCAAATGAATGCAAACTCGGATACACACAAAACACTGTTGTAACGAACGACGAAAGCCTCCTTGGCTCGGACTTAAGTGGATTGAAGTTTGCTTGTACACTGCTGAACGGACTGTATATCACCACTACAAACGACACATGTATACCCAATATAATATACATACAATACAACACACAAAATGAGAGAGGGTGGAATTATTGTGTATTCCGGATAAAGATCTTTGCACGCTGAATTCGTAATACACACTCACACACACATAATGTATAACACATTTAAATACAACTACTACGATATGACGATGATACACACGCCAAAAGTCATACAGCATATGATGATTGCCTGAAATCTCAACAGCAAGTAACTCGACGTTGAATTGTGCAACATCTCCGACTTTAAGCAACTCAAAACTTCAAGCCAGTCTCACCCAGTACCTGTACAAGTTAAGTTGAAGAAAGGAAGAGCAAGAAAGAGAGAGAGAGAGAGAGAGAGAGAACAGGTGATTCTCATACTCGTCTTTGCTTATCTTCTATTTGCATGTCTACATATACACAACAAATGCAAGGGGGTATGAAAAATGGATTCCAGCACAAGCCGAAAGTTTCAAGCCATGTTATACTTTACACGTTATACGTGTATTATTTTCCAACATAATGCAACAACAATGCACATAAAACACGCATTCTAAAACATTATTATTATGTGTAGAAATATATCTGTTTAGAATTTGGTATTACCCCTACACCACACAGAAAGCATGATACATAATACATAATACACACACTGGTAATACGTAACAAAGGAGTTAAGTAACAAACGTAGAGGGGTAAAAGTTTTTTCAGAGAGTTGAGTCTTCAGTTGACTTGACTTGATGTGATGATGAGAAGGGAAAACAAGGTGTGCGTCAGTTAAGTGGGTAGAGAGACTTACAAACATTACATATACACAGTTGAAGTCAAGTTAACTCAAGTTGAAGACAAATCCCAGTGTTGTTGTTACAGAATAAACAAAAAGATAGACCCATAATGTATAACATAAATACATAATAGATTTATACTATGCACATGCAGATACATATATATTATGCATATAAGGGGCATTTCCTACAATATCATTATTGAATTCTATCCGAAAGATACCTCCTATCCCATGCAATCATTCTTCCTTCATTCTATTCCAAAATGTATTGTTTCCTACAGTCTTTGTTTATACGGCCAAGTCTAGCCCATCCATACGTCTTTTTCTTCCTCTCATTTCATTATCTTGTGGTTCTTCTTTTAAAATGTTGGTTTTTTTCATATACTCCAACATTATAGCAAAAAGGCAAAGTAAGAGCCATCCATTAAAACATGTTTGTCATTTTGATTGTGTTCTTTAGGGACAAGCATACATATGTATAGGTAGTTACTGTAGTTACACATGACAAATTATATTGGTATGAAAAACGCTATTCTGTATTCTCTATACTGGGTCTGCACATGCATAATACTACTTATGTATGCTTTATTTACTGTCAAATTGAAGAATCACTCAAAAAAATCCATTATATTTTTAATTGAGCTGAGCTACGATACGATATACGATGTAAAAGTATCGACATTTAAAACGTAAAACGGTTTCCCTGACATCATCCATATTGGCGTCATGAAGGGCTAATGAAAAAAGGAAAAGGTACCCTGATAACCGACATTCATCCGTGAAGAATATTGTTCGTAGTTTGTACAGATTCTTCACTATATATAGATATACGTTATATGTATGTATTGACTGGTTGTTTAAAATCATCATCCATATTATTATTACATTCTCCTAGGGGTTTTATGCAGTGTTTTCCTAGTCTATGTAACACTTGCTCAATCACTCTGCTGGAATTCTTTCCCTTGCACCTTGTACTTACAAGAAGTTAAAAAAGAGGAAGAAAAGGAGCCAGAAAGCTACACCATCACTTCTACATCTATATTGCACATACTTTTGCAGAGGAAATAGTATAAAACACCAACTTTTAACTCCCTTGTTCAATCATCCAACATCTAACCACAAGAAACCAGAAACTGGCTTAGGATGCTCAATTCTTTCCAATATCTAATGTGTAAAGTCGGACCACATATGTATGTATTTTATGATTATCATTATTTATTATGTGCATAACAACAAGTTTTCTGAATAGGAGTATAATGTGTATGGATTAAAGCTTATATACTTAAGTTCAATTTTCAAGTTCAAGTTTCCCAATTTATGCAACTTGCAATGTCAGAACCATGGGGAAAAGTCGGGTCAGACCGCAGACTAAAATTTTTACCTGCAAATATATATAATTTGTAAGCATGTCAGGCACGAATCCCTTTGTACAAGACAAAAGACGGAGATGTTTTCTATTTCTTATTCTATTTACGTGATAGAAAATATTTTTTTTAAGCTTTATGTGTTCAAACAAGGCGTCTTTTCCTGATTCATCCCTAAACATAAAATGTAAAAATATGGTATGAAATTTTTATCAACATTTAAAGAAACTTGGATTTTTAAAGCATACATAGGACCTACAGAGTATGCAAATATTGTGTGTACGTATATCTCGTTTTCTACTCCATGTGTTTCGCATTTTTCTCTTCTGCTGTAGATTGCAGTTGATGAAGAAGAATAAAAACAGTTGTAGTAAATACTGATAATAGTAATTACTATTGTTATTATCACCATGATATTATGGTTATTATGTTAAAGTATGGTCGAAAGTGAAATTGAATTGGAATATGGTACAAGATGAAAATGAAGAAGCTATGTTCAACAAACGGCAAAATAAGTGAGCAAAACAGCAGACGATAATGAACATTGAAAGGAAAATGAGGAGGAAGGTAATGTGTAATACGTATCTTAGACGGTCAGCTAGGCACCAAACTAAATAATCAGATATAAACAAGAAGGAGAAGACTACTCCACATCCAAATCTTAAGATGTACTATACATCTTAAGGATATACGTAAGTAAATATATATTACATACACCAAGTATGTACGTAATTCCATCTTGGAAAAACAACTAAATCTCATCATCATTATCATCAACTATTGTGGTTATCACTATCATTGTCCACTTATTACCAAAGTAACTATGCATACGTATGCATCCATGTGTGTAAAAATGCTTCCATGCAACTTTAGATGTAAACGATCTGTTTCTTCCACTTTTGCCTTTTTTTCTCGTTACACATTTGTCTGTTTAGGCATCTTTCTATTGCACGAGTACGAAATTTATTGCAGTCTAAACTGTGAAGTCAACAGTTTATAATTTTGCATTCATCACGTAAACGACTTTTGCCTCGTTTTGAAGCATGGTACACATACATATGTATGTATACGCATATGTGCACAGTTTGTTGAATCAGAGACATTAATATATGTATACTGTGCACTGTACATGTTTGCTGTTCAAAAACTCGTCATTTATGTATGTTTACTGTATTCACCCGTCCATATAATAACCAGAAGTCATGCTTCTTTTTCCTATTACGATGACTTCTGCCTGTATCGCATTCCTAAAATTGTAAGTTCACTTTCGTTGAGCACCAAAGGTTAACTCACTGTTACTCATCATCATCAGTATTGCTGCATTTCATAATTATGTCCACACGTTTCTTCCTTCAATTAATAACAAAAAATAATGGTGTTGATGGTAATGACGGCAGGTAATCGGCCAACATAATACATGTATTTAGTATCCTATTATTATGGTTAAATATGCGGGACAATCTTCTTCATATTTAGGAAATATTTTTCTTTTTCTTGAAAAAGAAAACGGCGGACAGCAATTCTTATTTCTTGTACATGTGACAATGTTTCGGGGTCATTATCCTGAATGTTGTCCTGTCCATCTTTGGCATATTATTGCATTAGGTGCTTATGTATATGCATAACACTATCTGTAATATGTATATATATAAGAATATTATATAGAGTATACAGTACAGGTATAATTGTAATAACATACAGGTTTAAAAACTTATCGGTTCAAAAGCAAAGGACAGAAAAGGAAAGGAACAGGTAAAATAGTGTGATTTTGTAGAATAAGCCTCGTTTTGGGCAATTTCAATTTAATATAACAATATTTCCCAGTTTATTATGCCATTTCACCTTTTTTAGAACTCATTACTCGAATCTTTAAACGGCTTAAGTAATATAGGGTCCACCAGAAAGAACTGCATAAGTGGAAACTTTCCAAGTGGGAATATTTCCTATGTACCAGTTTTGAGATGCATTGCAGACATTCAATGGCTAAAGAGAGCTTGAGACTTGAGACCGTTTCTATGTGAATCCTATATAGATATGCTTTGCACCGATTTGTATTCCGAGAAGGTTTTACAAGAACATTTTACAAATGAAGATATCAGAGATAACCAAATTTCTGACACGACATCGTGAAGCGTTTCTTAAAAGCATATATATGTATTATAATAACAGCGCATGAGGGTGAAAAAAGACAGCAGGGCTTTAAGCCTCAGCTTGAAAACTTTGAATTCTTTTGTTAACAAAAATATATTTATTTGACAGATACTCGTTTTTGAGGAGTCAAGGTACTTGATATAAAAAATAGGCAAAAATATAATAATAATAATCATAATACAGCATATTGTTACAGATGCAGATCAATGCCTATAAAAATACTTTGTATACTAAGGGTGTAGGTAGGTTTGAGATTTGAGATATTTTCTCTCCATCATCGTTCATCCTCCATGTCTATATGTATGCTATCCATTATTTTACCTATTGAATATTTTTTTGCCTTTTCACCCCAAGAAAATATCTTAGTGTCGACAGTGATTTCCGGACACCAAACATATTGGTCTCTCAGAGTAAAAAGTAAAAACGTAGCCATAAGGTCAAATCTTGGATCCCCGTCAGCAAAATCAATGTGAAGTTAGACTTCACCCTATAAAGTTCAGGTGAGACAATCTTCAGATTCCAGATTAAGTTGATTCTTCTCCTATATCCTTCTTCTTTTAATTTCATTTTATTGAGGGGCAAAAACAGAAGGAATACCGATGACTTTGATACTGATGTTGAATTTCAACTTTCTTCTCTCGTTCCACGGAAATTTTCGATTTTCATGTCATGTAAACCATGGATAATGTTTGGATTTGTTTCCCCTTTTTACGTATATGCTATTAAATTGTTTGTATATAATTTACAATTTGATATTATAAATTTTTTGTGACGAAGAGAGATAGAGAGTCTGGTTTCTTGCATCGGTCTAGTGGTAAAACGAATTATAATGTCAATCATTTTCATTTGTTTTGAGTTTCGACGTTATACAGATCCGAGGGAAGAGATTGGGGTTTGACTGATTGTAGATCGTTCCGATGATGTAATTGTTGTACTTTGGCATGATTGACTGACGTAGAGCAGACCAGATGTCAGATTCCAGACTCTTGACTAAAATATTTTGGTGGTTTAATAGCTTTTTCCAATGGAGTCTACTTGACTTTCTAATGAAGCAACAACGTCGCTTGGGACAGCTCCTCCTATGAAAGAAAGATTAAATAATAGTTTGATTATTAAAGTTCAAAAATTTATGTAACCAACGATTTTACAAAGGACCCTACGGCGTAAGAAAACGATCATTTGCACCGTGTTTGCACTCGGGGATCTCTTTGGTGACAATAAAAAAGTTGTAAATCGTCATTTTTGAGGGACATTTTTTTGGCTACTTTGGAAACACGCTTAGTTTGGGAGCTGTGAATTTAACTTTTTTTTGGGATGATTTATCGTGGAAATAGCGCCATTCGACGCAGAAGTCAAACGTCGAACGCCACTATCCCCAAAATTTTAGAATTTCAAAAACCAATGAATTAATTTATTTCGTTTTTCCGGTCAAAAATTCCGACTTTCATTTTCTTATACGCGGTAGGGTACTTTAATTTTTATTTAAAGTGTATATTTTTTTAAAATAAATTTTTGTGTTCTAACCAAGAGCATTTTGGAGATCGACTCTGTCATTTGGTCCAAGCTTGAAATAAGCAACCTGGAGAATACAAAAAAACATTAGTAAGCAAACATTACGACAGGTAAAATGAAAAACATTGCATAAGTTTGTTGAAGCGTTGGATAAGTCATCAAAGGCTTTATAATTTTATTACATATTATTATTATTATATATTTTAGTCATAGCTCTCTTAGTTAAAATAGTACAGCATGAAGTAGGATTGGGCCTTATTGAAATTTCGAAGCATATGGCTGGTTGCAATAAAAAACGAATTAGGTCTGTATATTAGTATATGGCATTTCCATAGCAACGAATTGTTATTTATTGCGGCCTGCCATATATTATGTATAATAAAAAAAAGATACATAGACAACAGTGAAGGTCAAGCAAGGGAAATTGAAGAAACGCTTTAGAAATTAGGATAAACTGGTTGAAAGTAAAAGGAAGAAAGGGAGAGTCCCCATTGCATCGTCATAAGATTTGGTATAGCACAAAGAAAAGATGGTAATAAAAAAACTAAAGGAAAGGGAGAGTGGAAAATGTAGACAAAAAATGGACAGGTACTTATCTCACATGTGTTTCATGCATATTATTTGAAAAGTAGAGAGTCAGGTATACTTAGAACTTGCTATTGATATGATGAGGGATTCGAGGAAAGAGCAAGAGGTAAAAGGGGGAACCAAAGACAAAAACAAAATAAACACAATTCTTACTTGGATTCCAGGGGCAGTCTTGTCGACGACAGCATAAGGTGGAAGCAATTGCATGGCTTGGGCTTGTCTCACGGCTTCTTCTAAATATTGTGGAAAGGGCATGGCCAAAGCTCCGACAAAAAGACAGGCCAAAAAGGCACAGATGATGACTGAACGCATCTATAAAAAATGAAAAAAATAAAGCATTACAGTTAAATCTGCTCTTTCACTTGTTTACATGCACAGCTTTGCCAACTAACAATAATTCTGCCGTAAGAAGTTACTAAACAGTCCATATAAAAGAAAGTGGTGGTCGTTTTTTATGAGTATACATAATTCTACTGAAAAAAAAACTGAACAAACGGCTTGTTTAGCGTCATTGCAAAGATTTTTTGCTCCTCATAATATTTACTTCATATCTGTTTTATAATGATTGTTATCATTTCAGAAGCGTTACGTTTTTTACGTAAGCAAGTAACAGTAATCGAATTTTTATTCCAAAGTGAATTCAAAGCTTGTAAATAGGAAAAATTATAGGTCGTTTTTCCAAAAACGAGCTCTCCGATTTCAAAAATGTGGTTGAATATATTCACAAAACACCATTGCAATTGCCTTCAAGGTTTGCCTTCTTGCATTGAATTTTCAAAATCCACACACTGACCACCACTGTTCTTTCATTTTTCTTTTTCCTTTACTTTGTTTTGCACTGTTACTTTCCACTGTGTGTGCTTGCAGAAAAATTTCAAAAACTTGGTAATTATATATGGCAAATGGTAGCAATACAGCGATACGTAATGAAATGAGAGCACAATTGAATATATTGGCTGTAAGAAGATAGCTGTTATTATGTTGTACTATTGAATTATGTTGATGGCTTGAAATCTTCTATCTCTCTCTTAAAACTTTTCAACCTGTACACTTTGTATGTAGAAAACGTATATGCTACAGGATGAAATAGAAAACGAACCTTGTTTTGAATTTATTTGTGTTGGACTCGACGCTATGAGATGATCTATATGGAGAGGAGGTCTTTTGAGAACTGTTTACAACGAGATGGTCACAGAACGAGTAAGTGAAATTTCATAAAGTTTTCTGCCTTCACTTTGGTTTATATATGTGCGAGCTCCAAGGGATTTTTTCCCGAGGATCATTCTCGTCATACAGCTTTCACTCTTTCCATATTTCCTCCATAAAAAACTATTCACAATTATTATATATACTATCTTTTGGGAGTTTTACATTCATGCGTGTGTTGTCTCATGCTCATGTCTAGTGATGTGCTGTACTGTATTTTATTGTATTGTAACTATCGTAATGCATTCTATTCCATTGTACGACAGTTGAGTGTGATTTGGCATTGTATGGTATGGTATCGCGGATCGCATTTGCAGTTTGTACAAAGTATATGTAACTCATTCACTCATTCGCTCACCACACCACACATCATTCGAATCAAATGTGCATTCTCTCTATTAAATATCAGATCTCTATCTTGAGTCTGTACGACAGCCATAACATAAGATCCGCACTTAACACAACAAGCATGCAGCTCCCTTTGGCTTTGGCTTGTGTGCAACTACTACTCTCGTCTCTCATCTGATTCTGATGACCATTGACAATTAGGCTAGAGTAGAGAACAAACTGTTCTCATCATTCTTCTCTGTCGTAGACACAAGCACTTAACTTTTGCATATAGCTACTTCTTCTACTAATAGGCAATCATAATAATATTATAGGAAATATTGAAGCATGAGTGTGAGCGCCTTTCTTTATCGTGCAAGATTTTAGTCTTCAGTCAACAACATGGTACAGAATTATTATTTATTATCTCCTTATCCTCCTTCCAATCATCATTCAATAATTGACAACTATTAGGCAGACTAAGTCGGCTGTCGATGTCACATATTTACACAAATTGAATTCTAAGAGCTCGTGAGGTTTAAGCTTGACAAACTATGTAAGTAGTCAATGGTTATGGTTCCCTTCGTTTTGCGTCACAATGACAACCACACGTAATTATTTGAATTTTTATTGTCATTACTCTGATTCTGGGGAATTCAGTTCAAATGTCTATGATGGTGTCACAAGCAAATTTATTGTGCGAGGGTATCACATACCTACAATGCTAAAATAGACAGAAGTTACAAATATTGGAGAGCACGCACGCATGGTATAAAAAAATAAAAGAGAGAACTATTTACGTTTTTATTTAGTTATCATAATTTATTGTCTGTGTGAGTATTTTTATGTGAGTACCATAATTGAACAAAATGTATGTTTGTCAACTTCATTTACTTTTGTGCATTATGTGACTACGATGGCAATTGATAATGATGGCAATTGATAATGATGGCAATATTGTCTTCTGGTTGTGTGCTCTCTGTCCTCTCTCTCTCTCTCTCTCTCTCTTCCCTTTTTACGTTGATGGACTTTTACGACTACGACCAAAAAGATGTTACGAAATATAGAAATGGAAAATGAAAACGGGATGTAATAATGCAAAATAAATAAAAACTCCAAATTGTCATGCATGTACAATTGTGTACGTTACATAAAAGTATAAGTAGTAGATAATGATAATTAGATAATGTCGAGATTTTCTCTCTGTTTGGGAAAACTCTTGATTCTTGACGACTATAATAAAAACGTAATGTGTAGTCTACGCATATTACGTATTACGCCAACAATATGTTTATTTACCTGCTCTCTGAACTATTTCGTAGCTCCTTGTACAACAATGTACACATACGGCGTATAGTGTATACCTAAGCAGTTTTGCATACACAGATAAACATTATTCCGATTCCCATTGCACATTTTACGTTTTAAGTTATATGTATGCTATTACTATATGAATTATTGTGAACTATGTTTATTTATTAGAGTACTAGACCGTTTTCCATTATCTTAATTCACACATGAAAGGAATAGTTAATACTAGAAATTTATTCCTCTCCTATACTGTCAGTAGGACAGTGGACCATGAAAGTTAGAAGCTTATTGTGTATGGAGCATAATGGGCAACCGACGTATTCGTAACAATAATATGATGAGAGATGAGAGATAATGCAGTGTTAATAACACTTATACATATTACGTGTATATAAAACTGAAAACTGTACTTACGTTTTAGTTTGTGTGTGTATAAAAATATAATGCATTTTGTGTATTGTGTATAGTCGTATAGTCATCATAGCTGTTTTTACTTATACAAATTACAACAAAATAATGAAAGTGCATGGTAAACAAAAACATTAACTAATACACACATAACTGATGCATTATATACATAAAAAAGGGTCACATCAAATTTTTATATGGATTTTACGTATTATACGACATAGTTAAATTCCAAATTATACAGGCGGTACATTAAACCGTGTATTTTTTATATTGTAGAAATGCACTTCTGGACTTTGCAACTATTATTTTTATGAAAGTGTAATGATCAATAGAAGTGCGTAATCTCTCATCGTAATCTCTCTGCTCCGTAATGAACCATTGTCCTGCGGATGATATACACATATACATAACTGTGTTTTATGTTTTATAGGAACTACATGGACAAACCCATATTTCTTATTAATTACGGTCCATTCAAGTGAAGTAGACAGACATGGTGTAAAATGTATACATGTACATTGTACATTGTATGCATACACATTTGCAAAAAATTACAGAGGTATGTATTACACGGATAATTAAAAACCTAAAAATTAGTTATACCATGAGCACTAAGAAAGCATTGACCAGAGGCTCAAATTTCTAAATTTAAATTCCTCATCCACAATAATAGCTAAAGTAAATACTACAATAATAAATATACGTGTATTCCAGTACCGTAAAATCTCAAATAGTACGGCACGTTTGAATAGTACGGCATGCCATAGATTTTACCATTTGATTGTATTGCATGTACATACTTTCTATGGCTAAAATTTGAATAGTACGGCATGCCGTACTATTTGAGATTTTACGGTATATATGTATGCATGAACCTATATACCGACAGACATAGTTATGTAGTTACATCAACAGCAACAACATCATGGCGAGAAACAGTAATTTTGTTATTACTGTTATTATTCCTTGTAATAATTCCAGAAAGTTGAAAGTTGGGTCACGAATGTAGAGGAACAAAATGAAAATAAAATAATTTTCCCCTTGCTCTGACTATAGCTATACATTGTACATATTATACATGTACATTGTATACCGTTTTGCCATTACATTGAGTTGGAGCATTTACATTTTCATTAGCAGAGATGACAAGGGAAAGGTGGGCGAGAAAGTTGGATGATACATCTTTTCTAATTGTGTAGCAAGTTATGACTGCCTACCCTGTGTTTCATTTTCACGGAGATGATCAAACTGTATATTAAGGAAGCTTGGCAGTCCTCAATATAGAGCTGATTTGAATTTCGTATTTTTCTCGGGGATCTTTTAAAAATAATAACTTGCATTTTGAATTGTACATTTTTTAAACGCCTAAAACACTTTGGCGAAAAAAACGCTTGATTACTTTTATGCTATACACAAATAATCCGAAAACTACGGGTAATTGCATAGAGAAAAATCAGCAGCAGATTCGGCAAAATGAAAGTTCATTATTTATACATACAAAAGCAAAATCTAAAGACAACGTAGAGAATTAAAGTAGTTTTTATATTCTTACAAAATACAAATGGATAATACAATTCCACAAAGAAATAAATGTCGGAAGGAGCAAATTAACATTGTTTTCTGCTGATTGCTTTCTCTGCCTTGCATTAGTTTCTCACCTTCCCTCTCTGTCTTCCCTTTATCCCATGCCTCGACGTTCCCCTTCATCTTCCTTTCTTTTTCTATTTGCTTTCCCTTTACTTTCACTCCCACGTTCTTTTGTGTTTTGTGCTCTTATGCTCTTCGTATTTTCACAAGCGAAACATGGGAAGCATACACTGGAAAAGTTTTACCTTCCCTTTGAAGACATGTAAAAATCCCCAGTTTAGCAGCAAGGAGCAGAATCTGCTGCGTATATTTGGGATGAGCCTAAAGATTGGATTCTGTCTAATCATTCCAATCGTTCTGATCCGTCTCGTTTCCTTTTTTGCTTTCCTGCACTGGCCTTTACTATATTATACATTATACATACATACATACAAATAGAATATGGAAATAAGTGAGTTTTTTTCATTTCCCCCCGGTCTCTTCATTTTCTTTGTAAGATCAGATAAGGGAGAAGAAGCTGGAGAAAATGAGTATTTCTGACGGCAGACAATATTGCCATGAACACGATGTGTGCTGAAATATTATGCAATTGATTGAGGATCAAGAACAAGCCTCCGACGACTAAGATGAAGACAAAGATGGGCCAGTACCACGAAAATGCGGAGTCAGCACAGTGAATCCTACCGACCAGAGCAGACTAGACTACACCAGTACACCAAACTAAACCAAAGCAGACGCGACCAGACCAGAGAAATAAAGCAAAGGAAGAGCAAATGCCAGGCGACTCAGACTCAACGTCAGAGCAAAGTGAGTGACAAGTTTGAGACGGGAGGAATACGAATACTCTAGACGAGGTAAAGATTCGCCACAAAGAAAGTGAGAGGATGGAGAAAGTGGAAAAATTTGGAGAGGAATCAAAGTTTCCCAAAACTTTTCAACGACTCTGAAGCTGAAGACAGGGCTCCTTCTCTTTATGCCATGCAGTTCTTATGCTGCATCCTTAGTCCTCAATTCTTTAGAACAATACTCTCCAACAAGCGTAATGTTATGCAGTAGACAATAGTTTCAATGATGGTCTGCTGTACGCTGGCCATGTCTGCTCCAAGTTTGAGTTTCTGATCCTTCATCCTTCTGATAAAGGAGCTTGCTACTCATTCATTCTGTTAGTTTTAGTATTCCCAGAAAAAATTGTTGCTTAGTTTTCTTCAGTAGAAGTAATAAATGCCAAGGACAAACATAAAATTACATTTTTTGTTGATTCAAACAGAAATGTATTTTTTGAGCACCAAGAGCACCACAGAGCAAACAATTAAAAGAAAAATGCAGAAATTGCTTGCTTTTATCATAGTATATACCATTTATGTATGTATATTATATATTCTATTCTACCTAAGTGTATAACATTTATGTAATTCGATACAGCTGCTATTGATCCTTGTTAAAGGGAGAAAGTTTGACGCAAGTATTTTCTACCAGGAATTTTATACGGTAAATGATAAACGTTTATATACACACAGTGTGGACAGATGAATGTGTCACAATTTGCGAATATCCTCTGTACTTTGGCATTTGCGTCCTTGTCATTCCCTTTCATTTTCATTCATCCATTCATTATTGTCAAAAGGTAAACAGCTGGAATGAGGGAATGGATGAATGAGCAAAGAAATCAAAATCGTGGTAATTTTACATGGCAATTATTAATAGAATTCAGGCGCAGATATTTTATAGGGATAACAGACCTACCGACGGACAAGCCGGTTATAATGGCAGCTTTGCTTTGCTCTCCTCCACTACATGCACTATGCACAAAGTAATGACACCAAGTGAGCAAGTATGTATGTATTATTCTGGAAATAAAATCCAGAGCAGAGAATAACATTTTGAAAAGGCGGATTTAATGAAAAATAAATCCGCAATGTTTTGTAGCTTCATATTTATGACTTGTATACACAGAGGTTTACAAGTACCATACCAGGGATTAATCTAAGTCCGTGCGTCTGTATTATACTGTGATGCTAGAACGAACCACAACGTAAAATGAAATATACATATGAAGAAAAAATATGAAGTGAAGTACTGACCAGGGCAATAGCGAGGTTTGTCATCGAGACTTATATATGGCCTATATGAGTTACTCATTCAATTAGCTCCTACTTCATTAACTGTGGACATGTCAATTCAATTAGCCTTACTTCTCCCACCAATTTAAAGAACAACGGTGGTAATTTCATGGCAAAATCATAAAAATTCCCGAGTTACATGACAAACTTCGCTATTGTACATGCATACACCATTTCTCATATGTTTGCAGAGTCCAGGATAATATGGAAGCAATAAATCTCAAAGCAAGGCTGGTGCTGGTTGCTGGTGGACATTAGAATTTTTGCTCCTCCTCCCTTTCCACCATAAAGCAAGCAGCGTTCACAGTCTGTGGAGCGTCCAGTCTCTCTCTCTCTCTCTCCCTCTCTTTCTCTTGTCTTTTGAATTTGATTAGTTTGGACGTGGGACAGAACACAAAATGAAGGTATTAGTCTATTATATACGACCATAAATGCTCTGCTTTGTGCATGGACATGACAAGTTTCAACCGAAACTGTTACGTTCCACGTATGTATTTATAATGTACATATATATCATGGTGTATATACTCTTATAGATATATTTTATGTATGTACAATATTACAGTTTACGCGACTCAAGTTGAGTGGACGTTTTACCCTGGTTTAGTTCAGTTTCAGGTTCAGTTTCCCCACTCCATTTTCATTTCGAGTGGACTGAAAAACTGGAGAAGAAGAAGAAGAAGAAGAAACAACCTGGAAATCCAACTCCCGAGTTTTATGATGACTTTCCTCCACAAGCAACTAAATACATGCCATCCAAACCGGTAGACAGTACATAGACATGAGCACATAGTCAGCTGCTTTCTCTAGCTTTCTCCCACGCTATAAATACATATATAAAGCAAGTTGACACAAGACCGAGGAATTCTCTAAGTCTGATTTACTACCTTCGAAATTCGAGTCATTTGTTTTATTATGCCCTTTGGCTGCCCCCAAAATACGAATACGAATATCGTACTCCTACTACATATATGCATATCCTAGATACTATTCTATCCTCGTCAAATATCAAAGTAATGGTCGCACTTGTCTTTGTCTTTTCATTTTTTCCCGGTGTATGTATGTATGCATTTCTCTCCTTACTCTGGGTTGTCTCGCTGTTGGTCAGTTTTACAGCCGACAATTTTTCCAATATAAAACGCCCTTTTTTGGAAAATGCCCATAAAAGGCTCAGGATTTGTTCTTTATTCGCCCAGAAAAGTTCTTAGAGACTTGTAAATGGCCTTCTATATATTTTCGAATTAAGTATACAGCCTGTTCATTGTTTATTTACGAGTTTATTTATGTGTCCGTCAATCCACATATAATAGGGTGTAATAGTAAAACTATATTGTGCAAACAAGACGGACATGGACGGAAACATGAGCGAGGACTCGGACGTGGACATGAAAAATAAAGAAATCCTACTATTATCATTTTTATTATTAATATCATACCATTACTAGGAAATATTATGTTGTGTACCTACAATCTGGATCTGGATTTTTTCCGGAACCGTTGGAGAAAAAAAACGAGAAACTAGCCATTGAATGCACCTGTGAAAAATAATCGAATGGTAGAATAAATAATACGCTTTCGGTTCATGCTTCCGTGGCTCGTTGACGTATTCGATCAAATCGTCAATATCAATATTAAAAATAATATGGAGCTTGGGCTTTGTGCGGAAAGTGGTCTTTATGTTAGAAAAAATAGTGGGAATTTCCAAAATAGTACAATATCGCTGGTTTCTGCAATTGTCGGAAAGCTACAAAAATAACCTTACTTTTTTCTCGATCGGCATACAAAAATAATACCTATATTTGTCATACTCCATTGTTTTTGATTGCATAAGTCTTACAATTGAAACTGAAGTCGAGCAGTCGAAAAAATGACCAGAGAGCAACAGACGGCGTCTAGTTACAGCGAAATTTACAAATGTACAAACTGCAGCAAAGCAAACAGCCAATATTTATTTATGAAGCATTGGCATATTGTACAGTTCAGTGTTCAGCTTGGACGTGTAAGAAAATCTCATAAATATCAATGACTTTCTGCGTACTTGGACAACAGTTCTCCACAGTCTCCAGCGTTGGCAATAATTATGACTGCTTCATGTGTTTGTTTATTTCCTCGTGTTCTTGGGTAATTTGGAATTGTGAGAACGTGTCAGAAAAGTTTGTTCACCACCCAAAATTGAGTAGGCAAAAATGCTGTAAATTTTTTTCTTCACTCGGAACAAAGTTTTTATAACGTCAACACACGAATACAAAGCGCCCAACTGTTGAAAATTCCAAAATGAGGATTGAGCTGCAACAAATAGTTGTAATTGTAAATATTTGTCATTTGCACATACCCCTGGTGTTATCAACAAGTTGGGTTTGTCACCTTTGAATTACACTTGAAAATAATGGAGAGTAACCAAAAATGTATGCAAATGCATACTAAAACATGTTACAAAAGGTAAGAGTGAGAACTGCCAAAATTACAGCTTGATGTTCATTTATAATGCTTATAGTATTGTGATAATAATAATACCTTGTGGAATTGACCCGGGTTGGTGGAGCCGGCTAGGAGCGGAGTCCTTGCACTCCGATGGTTGGACACGGCGAGGAACGAGACAAAGCTGAGGAGTGCAAAATACAGTGAGAAGACAAACACTCCAAAAACCACGGTTTTTCTCCAAGGATGAGCATGGTTCCGGTCCCGGTGGTGATGACCATGCTTTGTCTTGTGCGACAAACTCGAGTGACACGGGTAACTGCTGCTACTGCAACAACTTCCGATCCCACCACATCCACATATCAGCTTTCGAGTCCAAAACAATTTGGTCATATTACGAGGTGGAGGGGGATAGAGATATCACAGCCAGAGGAGTTGAGGGGCAGTTACAGAAGCAGAAGAAGAAGCGACAATTAAAACAGAACGAGTAGGAAGAAGAAGAGGAGAGTAAAGGAGAACAAGGATGAGGCGATGAAAAAGTCCAGGGGACAAATGACGACATGGAACTTGTCCCTGTTGTCCTCGTCCCTGTTATTTTCCTGGATCTTAATCTTGCTCTTGCTTTTTTCTGTTCTTTTTCTTGTCCAGGATGTAATATCACGATGAAATTTGCACCATTTTTTGTATTGATTTAGCACTCACACACAGTCGTGACAAAATCGTCACGAGCTCAGTCACAACGTAGCAATAATAATTTTTTTAAAGGAAGAACCATAAAGTTTGTTCAAAAGCGCAACTTGAACTTTCTTTCCTTGAAAAAACTGTACTTTTGTTCCATATTTGCTGTATTATTATATCAATAAAAATGATATTTGATAAACTGTACTGAACTACAAGGATACTCAGAGTGTTAAGGAAGAGCCGATTTTTGGGTGATATTTAGTCATGTGGTTGTGTGTTCGGTTTGTCTGGTTTGACTCGGGACTCGAGTGGATGTAACCTTGACGGAGGCTGACGATCATCTGGTAGTCTTTATCATTTCCCTGCTCCACTTGCCTCAATTTAAACACACGCTCACTCCAGTCATGAGTATCGCTCTTGCTCGATCCCTCGCTGGCCCTCGTTTGTTGGCAAAGTCTGGTACTCGAGTGTGAGTTTCTCTCTGTATCTCTCTCTCTCTCTCTCTCGCTCTTCCTTTCTCTCTTTTTTCCACTTTCTCTTGATCGGTGATCTCGAGGCTGAATATCTATTCTAACATATCGCTCCAGTCTGCCTCTTCTTTCTCCCGTTCTTGTTCTGGTACTCTAAACTGTACTTGTATTTGTATTTGCACTCCTACTTGTTCTTGTAGCTCGCATCCTGATGAAAACAGACGGGGAAATGTTTTCTCCGCCGCTTTCTCTACATCTGTACTTATAACTTATATATAGTCTGTAGTCTGTATTTTATGTTCGTGAGAATGAAGATGAGGCTGCAATGAAGAGGGGCAAAGGAGAAGAGAGGAGAACCTGCGTGTTTCCTTCTGTGTTTTCTGCCTTTGCCTTCACCTCCTCCGCTCGAGTCGTCGTCCGTCTGCTATAATATAACATCATGCAAGGGACCCCATATACACACAAAGTATTGGTATACAGCCCGAGGAGAAAGAGCGAAAACGACCCGGGTAACGATAGCACACGGCATATAGAACCAAACTGAATAGACGGAAGACGGTTTGGTACAGTGTACTGTGGTAAAGGCGGGCAGTGGTGAGCATGCTCGAAATTCAACTCTGCTCAAGCCTTCTCTCGTCTCTCCTCTCCGCTCCCTCTCCTTTCATTCTTTTCCCATCCTGAGCTCAGTTGAATCGAGTCGGGTCGAGTCGAGTTGAGTTGAGTCGACTTTCAAGTATTATCAGGACAAGTAGAAACTTTTGTATGTGAATGTGTGTGAGTGTGAGTATGGCCACACACGTTCAGGGTACATCCAAAAATACGCGGAAAGGGTCTTGAGAAAGAGAGAGTCAAACTAGCCAAAAAATTTCTCAATGTTTCTTTTTCTGCCTTTCTTTCATCTTTTTAGATCTGTACTAGAATTTTTATTCTACTTCTCCCCCCTTTCTTTCTTTTGCTCTCGTCTTGGTCTTGTAGACGATGATGTGAGGAAAATGTACTTGGTTTCTTTTTCTACCACACTCAACCGTACGTGTGGATGTAGATGTAGATGTACTGTAGATGAACGACGTGCACGGTTGCCCGAATTCGGATACTTAATACGGATGCTTCCCTATGTGTCTCTATCTCTCTCTCTCCCTGTGTCTTTCGATTCGGATTCCGACTCTCTTTCTTTCTTTTCCTCTCTGTTCCGTTATCTGTACTCTTCTCTCGTTCTCTCACTCTCCCTCTTGCTCTTCATGTTCTTTTCCTTTTCTGCTGCTCTGGCCTCCTCGTCACAATAACTCTAGAGCTAAACATCGATCCACGAGACAGTTTCGAGGAGCGAGTAAGAGAAAGAGAGAGCAAAAGCAAGAGAAAGGGAATGTGAATTTGTGTGGAACAAAACCAACCAGAATTCCATTTAACTTGTTCCTCTGCTCCTCTTTTTGTTCTTGTTCTTGTTCTACTTCCAGGGTAGTTCAGATTCTATCCTTCGACTGTATAATTCAGTACACAGATATGGCTCAAATGTACATAAATACATTGTAAAGGGTAATATATCTATTTTACATATACATACCTTGTTCTGTATCGTATTGTTTCAGGGTACGCTTACGTAATAGCGAAAGCTCGTCTTAAACTGTTCTCTATTCACATGAATACAATTCGCATTCACATTCAGCATTTGAATCTGAATTTGCAATTTGCAGTTTGAACGGAGCGAACGAAGGAAGAGTTTCATTGTTTCCTTTTCATCTCCGACTTACCTACTCAGATTTCTCGAGTTTCTCCATATAGATATATATCCCTACATAATTTCTTTGCCTTCTCATTTTCTCCCTTTCTCAAGCTCTCCCCGTGCTCGTTTCGTTTCCTGCTTTTTGTTGAGAAAGTACAATATCAAACCCATAATATTAGTAATATCACCGTCATTGCTGCAGCCAACAACGACGGGCATTAATTTTCTTCCCCGTTGGTTTCTTTATTGCTTCTTCTCCCCCACGTTGAAAAGCACCTCATAAGATAGAAGCTCATTTTCGTTGGTTGATAGGGCGAAAATAAACGGAAAAATTCCAAAAGGTTGTTCAAACTCTCGTGAAACGACACTCAGGGCGCAACTTTTGTTGCATTCTGTGTCACATTATTGTGCAGTTGACCGTTTTGTAGTTTTTGTAAAAATAATGTAAAAATTTTGATATTTAATGTTCAAGAATCACCTTTAGTATGAGCGTAATATGTTAAACAAACATGTCTAGTAGTTTGTCTAGAGTTTCATTTAGACTGAAGTGGATAAGGTATGGTGAAAACAAAGTACAGTAAATAAAGAGCCGAGTGAAATGGGATGAGTTGTTGCCCCGGCGGTGTGAGCGCCATCTTGAATCAAATATTTTGACTAGTCAGTCACCTTGTATAATATCACAGATTATAGATGTAAAGTTATAGGGAATCGTTTTAATTGGACAGGTTCTACTCAAGTTAACTTGACAAGACATGACCGAATCGAGACTAGACAACGAAATGACAATGCAAAACAACAAGCAGGATGAGCAGAGAACCAACTAGTTAAATGAAGTTAAATGTTTAAATATTAACATTTTGTTGCGAGTCACTCGACTTGTCTCGTTTTTTTATTCTGTGGTGATCATCATCGTCATTCTGATATCAATATATTTGTCTATTATGTAAAGTGAATACCGGCAGCTTTTCCCTTGTTTTTAACTCGCTAAATAAGCTTCAAACTTCAAACGTTGGTGTTATACAAGCGGCAGTCAGCATTTGAGCATACATGTATTTGTAATTATTACATGATCGTCTGGTCGGCAACATTAATGCAAATCTGCTTTATTGTTTCATTATATATTTTTCACTTCAAACTAAGTATATGTACGTATACCCATATAAATATTATCAAGCCAAGTTTAGTTCATGCAATAACTTTTTGCAAAAAGGTTAAAAATTGAAAGAATCGCAGCTTTCACAAGAATTTAAAAAGCCCCATTGGTAAAAATCGAGCATTACTTTTTATTACAAAATTTAATCAATTTTTTCCACTGCAGTCTTCCTTCGGTATACATAACCCAAACACCAGCATATTAATTTATTTAGAATACATGCAAGTCGTGTCGTAAAAGCCTCGCCTTGGGCTGTGACTCCTGGAATTTTGGAACTCCGGAACAGGAAGCAGCCTCCTCACAACATTTTACGATGAGACGATGAAATTCCTTAAAAAAGAAAAGTAGCATAGAATGTGTAGCAAACAGTATTCATACGTATATCTTCATGTTATGTACTCGTCGTTATCCTACTTTTTAGAGTTTAATATCCCGCTTTTACGTCTGCAATTTTTTAAAATATATTTCATGCGTAAAATGTGCGTAGATTTGTTTGAATCAGTATTTGCACATTTTGGAATTAAATCGACACGCTATGCTTTACATGCATATTATGTATTTACACTTATTATTTATATACTATATATCTTACACAACATACACATATTGCTTCTTCTTTTGAAAGATGTGGAAAGAGAGTGTGGCTAGAGCAGACAGACGGTATCTATGTAAAAGGGAGACAGGGAAAGCACAGAGTAAACAGGCTGACAGGGATACACTTGTATGGTTACTTGAGAGGCCGGAGAAAGCCAAGGCAATGGCAAAAGCAAACGGAAAAGCAAAAGCGTCATCATATTATGTTTGAATGACTGTGAGTTTGAGTGTGTGTTAATAGTTTGACTACACAAATACTTATACTGTGCACATACTGAGACAAGTTCAAATAGCCCGATGATGATTTTCAGCTCACTTTTCCGCTCCAAAGAGAAGAGACTCCTCTTTACATGGAATCCAGCCCTTGGTCTCAATTCTTCATTGGCTGAGGCCGGAAGTGCTCTTAAACATACACTCTCTCGGCAGTTTTCCTCCAATTATTATTAGTCTGCTAGGTTCAATTCTACTAACTACATATTAGAAACACAAGTTTTCCCCAGAATTTTCAAGTATTTCCCTTGTCTACTTTAAACATTAATTGAAAACTTGAAGGAGGTTTCAAAACAGCAAATAATAATAATAATTGAATAGAGCTAAATACACACTGTGATATCACGTGAGTAGCAATACTGCAAAATTGTTGGCGACATTATTTTCTCGCAAATATTTTTTCGTACATGTGACATGTGCAAAACTTTCATCGAAATTTCTCACTTTAACTTACATTGATAATGATAATAAATGTCAACTACCTTTTCCTCAAGTGCTTCATAAAACTTTGCAATTTTTACCGTTGAGCAGCTGAGTTACGCAAGTTAAAATCTAAGTTGGTTTCAATTCTGAGTATACATACGTAAACTGCCTATTTATAATATACATACGAATATTTGCAGACGTAAGAACAAGTTTCTCCAGAATGAGCTCTTTCAGAGAGAGACTCACTCAACGCAGCTCAAATTGAGTGCTGAAAGTTGAACAGCTAATGGATTTGCACATAGATAGTGACAAATATGTATATTTTCCAATTTGATTAAAGTCTACTCACCATCTACATCATGATCACGATGGTGATGGCGAGATGGTGATGATGATGTGGATATTGATGTTGATGTTGACGAGGGTTCCTCGTAAATTGGAACTAGAGTGACATAACAAGGCAATTTAACGAGATTATCTTGACAATCTCTGCTGCCACCTTCTTCCATATGTACATAGCTTTAGCATCATTAATTGAGAATCTGCAATCTCCGTCAAAGTTCATAGAACATCTAAAATCAAAATCTAACATGGCAACTTTATTAGAATGACATTATGTAGGTATCTCTTCTTTTGCTATATATGCATGTAAATTGTAAATCTATAATGTTTTCGATTCCCAGATTTCAGAATCCATCATGCAATATGTACAATGAACAATCTATAATATTGTCTATATATATAAGATGATATTTTTGCAAATTAAGCGTCGCAACTCTTTACATTTTTATTAACGATATTACACATACATTTACTGCAGAAAAATATCGCAGTTGCCAGGTAAGGCAGCAGATTATTGTAGAAACATCTTTGAAATGTTTACCTACAAATGATCCTCAAACGATGAAATTTTATTGATTACAAGATAACATTGATAATAAATAATATGATGACGTTGAGAATAATGTGATGATCATCCAAGAAATCAGGAGACTCTTATGAAGAGCTCAAGACTCAATTTTCGAGATAATTCAATTTCAAAGCAGGCATTATCGTCGTAATAATAATAACAATATACGGCGTCTGTAAGTGTAATGTATGAAATTCCAAATATGTATATTATACCATACAGGTATGCTAGAATACACGTACATATACATAGATTTATTCCCGAGGAAAAAATGTAAAACTTGATGGAAAGAGTTTGCCGAAAGAGTTTTCCAACACCAACTCGAACTGAAGGTGAATAATATATTGTATAGGTATGGTAAAAAGTGGAGACTAACTACTCTCGGCTCGAATGTCTGTAAAATACAATGTGGATGGTTTGTGTGCTGGTGGCTGGTCGCACACGAACAACGTGATCTTCCATGTATAGCCAAGACTTAATAGTGACTACAATGTACTTCAAGTCTTAATTTTTTTTCTTACTATCATATCATATCCAATAGAATCAAATCGAATCCAATCCGTCCTTCCCATGATTGACAACCACTTGACTTGACTTGACTCGACTACCGACTTTGTGTTTGTCTAAGGAAAACTTCCCATTACATGACAATGGATTGGAATGTCTTGTCTTGAGTCTCAAGTCCTGAGAAACTGTGGAAATACAATACTAGTGAAATGCAAACCCGTAGTCATTACAATAAAAAGTGTGAGAGTGAGATAAGGGATATTATCAAAAGAGTAAACTCGATTACCATCCTCGAATAATCCGCAATCAAATCCATGCCATTCCATTCCAATGTTAAAAATCATCATCTCACTCCATCATGAACCTGATGCTGCTCATCATAGTGAGAGAGAGAGAGAGAGCCAAAACAAATACATATTATACAATTACCGCATATTTTAATACAACAGATTGCATGTAGTATAGATGAGCAGTTTTCCTGTCCAATGCCTAATGCAGCGATAGGTCAATTAATTACAAGCGAAAAGGGCTTTTGATCAAACTTGATAAATAATAAAGTGTGTGATTCATCCTACTTTTTTATCCTCCATTCTGATTCCTTGAAACAGAGAGAGAGCAGAGAGTGTGAGAATGCGATGCGAGGAATCTTGAATATTTGAGGAATTTGGATGGAAACGCAAAACACTTGCAAAAGATGACGGAAAACAGGGTACTGAGGTGTTAAGCTCATTAAAAATGGATGATTTTGCTTTATTATTCACGTACAAAATATTCCATTACAAGTTAAGCTACAGATTTCACTCCTATAATCACATACGTATATAACATGGTTAAAATTTACAATAAAAGTTTGAGACCAAGGAATATTAATTTCAAGTTGGGAATGTAAAAATTAGAAAAAAAGAATAAAGAATCTCCAATAAGGAATTTTACTAATTTTCAAAGTAGATTATTTCGTCCGAATCAATATTATTGATTACAAGCAGATGATCTGGTGTAGGTTGAACAACGTGTTGCTGCGTGAATTTTTATAAACCATGACATATTGTACATATTGAGGATCAAATAATTACTAAATTCTGATACCTGACAATTTACCTTGCATACTAAATATTTGCAACTGTGTTCATCATTTGAAAGGTTGAAACAGACGCTTTATTGTACTGGATTGTAGGTATTAAGTCAGTGGCATAGGTATTTTGGTTCATTCCCTCAGGTAAACTGGAATTAGAAATTGCGAATAACGAGTTGAGAGCTGTGAGTCTAGTGACTAGTCAGTCAGTTGATTGAGATAAGAGAGATGTTTTGGGCTGAGTGGATTTTTCGTAGTGTGTGTGCCTTGTAATTCATGTACGTGTGCGTCCTTATGTATGTATGTGTGTATGGTGTCCAATCCATGTGTTATAATACCTACTTTGTTGTTCGAGGTACCTTTGACTTCTACACACATTTATTTTTGTTCATGAAGTCATATTAGTCATTCCTTAAAATACTCACACAGTACACGTTCAAACAATATACAATACAAAAGCAAACATTGCGTAAGTGGTGAACTTCATATCCGATTCTATTTAAGGCTATGCTGTTATCAGTATCTGTTTTATTTTTTATTTATTTCCGTGATCACGTGACAAGATTCACGTCAAAATAAAGCATAACACGTCTGAAACGGTCATATCAGACGTTTTTTAAACATTTAATCCGAATGTGGACCACAGTTTCAAAATTCTGGGCTGATTTACTTTTCAGTTTCTTAATAGTTTTATTATTGCAACAATATTAGTAAGACTTGGATATTGTAATCAGAAAAGGGTGTTCGTCTCCAGACGAGACGCATAGACATTACCTTTGACATAACAATATTTACATCACACCTTATAGAAATGTTAACATTAATACGTAATAACTTGTCAAATTTTTCCTAGTAGACCTGGGTGCTCAAAAAATGTGCACACATTTCCCTCCAACTTCCTACATATTTTGAAGGCATAATTCAATCAGTTTTTATTTATTTCCCCCAATATCAACGATAGAAAAATGCTGCAAATCTTTGAAACAAGAAACAACTTTGCACATGGGAAATGTCAGTATCCAATTTTAAATTTTTGCAATGTTTTTTAAACACCCGGTACATAACAATAAAATCAATATGATACCAGCACAAGAATACAATTAAGAATTACAGCATCCAATCTAAAAGAGAGTATTTGTGCAAGCGTGCAAAATATTACATACATACATACATGCAACCTTTGCAATGTAAATTCGTTCCATGAGGAAAAAGTGAAGAATTGCATCTCTCTCTCTCTCTCTCTCTTTCCCTCTCACACACAAACATGCATATTATACATGTACACATAGACATTCATCTCATCTCGAGATGGATACAAGACCGACCTTTGTATTTTCCCACACGCTCTTCATCTCAACAGATGGATATATGTAATAAAAATACAAAGAGATACATATTTTCCTTAAGTTGGTACGTGTGTGCGCTTTATATAGAAACGTGTATAGTGTATACATATTCATTGCTATTCCTTTTGTTTTCAACTATTTGTATTGTATAATGAAAATGATAATGATTATGAGCAGACAAAGAGAGACAGCGAGAGTGCCAAACATCAAATAAACATGGAAATCGAAATGGAGGAGATTCAAAAGCGAAGTTCGAAAAGAGTTTGAGGTCACATCCGTGATGAACACCTTTTTCTCTTTTCCCTATCATAATAGTAATCATCATTATCAGCAGCAACAGCAGCAGCATCACCATCATCATCCTCATCGTCATCAACATAATCATAATATTATTATTGGATGCATGTTCACCTTATTTGTCGCTTGTTTTCTAACAGGATTTATACTTTGTTCATATCTATACTGTACTACAAATATGTACAGCACAAACACACACATACACACACAGACATTACATTTTCCTTTTCCACGTAATACCTACACTCAAGGCGTAAATATTTATGTGTACATACATACGTACACATGTACATGTATGTGCAAACATTTACGTTGACTTGTCGCTGCTGGGAGCACTCACTCATTTTTGTCATGCTTACGAATTTATCTGTAGTCGTCTCGTCACTCGTCCTTTCATCTCATTATGTGTTTACTGTCACATGTGCCTTTTCATTTGAATGTGTCTCCATGTGGCTGTACAAAATTTGGGATATTATTACAATAAAATGTGTAGGATCTAGAATATGTATGAATATGAAATATTAAAATGTACATAAGTACGTACAACATGTATTTGCTCTGATATAAATAAAAGGTTCGTTTTTTCCTTATGTTGTTTTTATGATTTAGCTTGTGGCAATAGCAAAAAATGAAGGTCTGGGCTGGCCTCATATGCGCTTTTCAATTTCATCACACTTCTTCTTCTCCATCATCATCTTCCTCTGCTTCTGCTTATTATTATGAATTATATTGCGACGTAAAAACAAATTACAAATGCAAATAAATCTGAATCTGAATACAAATAAAAGTCCAAGATCCAACTTACAACAGATTTGATGAGTCCAGCAAACCTTCACATTGTCAGTTGCATATACTATACCTGCCGAATTTCTTCGCTGAAAGTTGGCGATTTCCGCAAAGATGTTGAAAATATTAAAGAACAAGAATGAAAGAGAATAGGGTTGTTTTGTCGAGAACAAAAATCGGGCAAAGAATCCCACCGACCACTAAAATAAAGCCCGGCCATGTGAGATCCTTGCTCGTACTTTGTGTCTCAATTCTCATTTCATGCTCAAATCGCGAGTCTCGATCAAGGTCACACAACGTGTTGAAGTCTTCTAACTTTGCTAGTTTCAGGCTGCTCCAGATCCAGAACCAATTTCGATTTTTCTTCGTTCAAAACGTTCCATTAATTTTATTGGCTTGGCTTAACTTGGAATCGGTAGCCGGAGCAGAAGATGAGTAATGGAGGGGGAGGATGAAAAATTCGCGAGGAAAAACACGGTTTTATTGCCCATCCTTTTGTTTTTCAACTGTATAGATTATAGATATCGCCCTATAGGCACATAAAAAATATATGTATTTGTGTATATTTAGATTGTCGCACAAGATGGGCCATGAATTTGTCATTTGACGTTGTATACAATATTATATCGAAGTACAAACTCTTTATCCAATCCATTCTATCGGCGTCTCCGTCGACATTCGCGAATCCACTGTGTGTGTTTGTGTGTGTGTGTAAAGTGCATGTGGCGGCTTTAGATGTGGCTTAGGTTATATATGTATCTACCATCAATTCAAATTTTTTGGAATGTGGGTTACGTACACACACGAGGGATTCCTTTGATGGAGCATGAACAAAGTTAACGTCGAAATTCATGATATATTTTACAATACATGTACTATGTACATGAAGCCAAGAAGCATTTGGTATTTGGATCGTATTTTCTACTACTTAGTAGCTTTTACTTGTGCTATTTTTGTGAAAATAACACACTTTTGTTTTACCTTTGGAAATTCTAAAAAGCTAACACTTTTTGTCCATATAGATAAGAATAATATATTATAACTCTTTGAAAAGTGTCAATAGTTGTCAGCTCCTAACAATGTGTATCTTGCTAATATATTTACCGCACTTATCTGCATACTAAAATTAAGTTCACTTTTCACTTTCCCGAATAATTTTCAGATGCTGGCGCAATTCAATTTTATAGCACTTTCGTCTTTTTTTTCTCCTTCAGTTCATCTGCATGTAAAAAAGTTACTATTCGGTTTGTATAGATGAGTGTACAAAAATTAGATTAACAATTTTAAAATTTTTAGGTCCAACACTCTGGGTGTGGAATTCGTTGTCATGATTGTCTGTTCATGTTGCTTTAGCTTCACAGCTGACTTCCAAGACTGATGGTGATGACGATCACGATGACGACGAAGAGGCTGATGCTCTATGCTATGCTATGTTGTGTGCTGTGCTGTGCTGTGGCTGATGCTGATGGTAATAATGGTTAATGTTAATGATGATGAAGTCACTTTGGTCAAATTATTTTAGGCAGACTTCTTGTTGCTGTTGCAAGTATAAATAAAAAATAAACATAAATATAGGGTATATTTTGTTGTAGTTAAATATCTGTACTAAAATTGCTCAGGTTTTCCTCCAATAATTTGTGTGCACAATAAGGGAATTTGAAATTCTGTGAGGTTTCTAGTTTCTACTGGTGAATAATTCATCAAATAGATTTCTTTACCTATGTGGTCTACACTTCTTGCATGGCTTTTCCATTGTAGCTATGTGTTGTGTATGCACTTACAATGTAGAAAACTTTCAGTTTGTTCTCTTCGCTCTATACATATACCTATACCTATACTGTATGTATTTTGTACAAAATGTACAATGTACATATTATACAAGGAGGAAAATTAGAATTAGAATCTATGAGATGAACAGAGAAAAAAATGTATCCGTATAGAAAATAATAAAATCACTGGGTCGGAACGGAACACGAACAAACTAACTGTACGTCTATGTCCGTCCATCACTGACAAGACGAAAAAGAAGAAGACGAAGTCGAAGTAACTATAAGCTGAAGAACTTGCATCTTGCTTGTTTGTATCTGTGTAGAAATCTCTCTATATATCCCTCTATTGCTCTCTCTCTCTCTCTCTCTTTTGATCGTAATGACTACGGAATTTGCTGTTTTGTCGACTTTTGTTCAATCTTGAGGATGGTTCTAATCGGCTTCTGCATCTTTTGCCGCTTTTGAGTCTTGAATCTTCTCATCTTGCATAGGTTGTGAACATTTTGTACATCATGTACAAAAATGTACGTATTAGGTATTAGAGTTGAATTCAATTCAATTCAATTTCAAAGACGGAGGCAACCACTGTGAGATCCTTTGTATCTCAATGGTTTCATAAACACAACAAACCGGGAGACACAATAAGGAATATATCATTGTCGGAGTCGGCGAGGCGATTTAACCAATTCCACATTTTGTTAACATTTCCAGCGTTTCTTATGTGTGTAGTAAAAAATTTGATTATTTTAATTGAATTAAAAAGTTGTTTATCTTTTAAGATGATTCTTACCCATTTCATTATATACCATGCGCAGATATTTTATGGATTCCTTTTTCTACGTTGGTCGAGTTTTTCCAAATCCCTTCACAACAGAAACAAACATTTTTTAAATATTAAAATCTTGTTTTTTAATCATTTAGTATTTAGTATTGAAAATTCAAAGCACCCACACAGAGTCCCCCTGCTTCATATTGTAAGCATGTCCGTCGCTTTTTGCTGTACCGAAAACTGAACGGACAAGTTCAATTGTGAGCCAGGAACATTAAAAAACCAAAAATGTTTTTTATCTTTCTCTCGCTATTAAAAAGCTAAGAAATTCGCAAAATAATTTGATTTAAATTTGAAACATTTTGAAAACTTGAATGATGTGATGGTAAAGGTTTGCTTCGGGAAATGGTCTCCAAAATCTCTGTGTCACCAGGCCGCAGGTCACTTCATACCAAATATGAAACTTGCTGATTTATCATCCTCTCAACCAGAAACTTTAAACGTCAAGACATGATAATAATTGCGGTCCATTTGATATCAGGAGGAGAGCATGTGTGCGTAGACTTTTTGTGACGTCTGCATTTTATAAGTTTTTTGAAACTGTAACGTTAGTCAAGCGAAGGAGTATGGATAAGGGAAGAGCAAAAAAAGATGGCTAAGGTATTACATTTTTTAAGTAATGGTAATGTGACATTGGAAACTGGCTCAAGAGTGTGTAAAGGTCGATTTTCGATTGAAGATTCGACAATTGACGTTAGTCGGCGATTAATTCTTCAATGATTCAAATGAGGCATTTTACGTATTTGGCCTGTTTTATGTGTATTTCTTTCTTTAAATCTCAGTAAAACATGCATTATGTATCAAGGGAGATTTACGAACTCCATAAACCCTATAAATTATTAGATTATCAAAAATCAAAAGCCAAGTTCTTAATCTTTTTTTCATTTTCTTTAGAAAAAAGAAGTCTGATTCTAAGATCAATATTCCAGAAAAGAGTATTACTAGTACACAGCTTGCATATGTATGTATGTAATGAATGCATAATTTATAATATATAGAAAAATATCATTGATTAAAGTTGAGAATATCTGCATAAAATAATATCGTTACATGCGGCGAATCTCTGTATGTATGTATGTATGTATGTTGGCGCACATATTTTTTCGTATAAAAAAGAAAATCAAGAAAGAAAATCAATGGGAAATGGAAACGCAAAGCCTGGCTTGGTATGGCCTAACCTCGCCGATCAACCAGCCTCTCGTCTCTCGTCCCATTTCCATTTTTATCGCCATCATACGTGGCTGTCTTAATAAAATTAAAATGTTTCCCCAAGATAATTCTATAACTACAAGAGAGGTTGGACACTGACAATAAAGTTTGATAAAATCAATATTTACATAATATCAATAATTCCAGTCACTGTACAGTTCTCCCCCGATTTTTCTTCATAAAATTTTTAAGATGGCTAAATAACAAAATCGATAAACCGCCATCGTCAAATTCACACTTAGCATGAGAATACAAAAACAAAATCTTTACTTAATGAAGAACCTCCCTAATTACATTTATACATATTCATGGACAAGGCAGTCAGCAGGCATGCCTCATGCTCAAAATATCAGCCATCTCATATGCATAATCACTATGGCTATAGTAATAATTAATAATGGCCATGTGTATTAGTAGTAGTAGTATTAGCCGGTGGTGAATTTTTCCTTCTTTTTCTTCCCTTTGCTTTGCTTGAACCCAAAAGCCCCTCAACTAAAACATGGATGAAAATGTACAAATAACAAATACGAAAACGAAGAATGAATGAATGAATGAATGAGTAAACGAGTGAGTGAATAGTTTCAAAATGGAAAGGGATACAAATGCAAATACAAATATGAATGTGAGCACAGATATATCTAACAGGCGGCGATTCATACTCGGTATATCTACGTGTATCGTGTATGAGAAGATGATACTGGCTGACTGAATGACTGACTGACTCGATGGTTCCTTGGATTAAGCTTTCCATTTATTCTCAGCTGCATGTACGTACGTACACTGTACTAAATATATGTACATACTCGGTGAACGGTATAGATTTGCATTCAAGTTCAGTTCTGTTCAGTTTAGTTTAGTTTTGCTTAAATGTGTCTGAACGTGGCACAGTCCATTCCATTTCATTCGAATCCATTCCCTTTCCATGTGGCTTTAACGATAAGACGAATCGTATATTATCAATTCCCTATTCTAAATTCTAATGTTCTATTAGTCAACTTGGTACACGTGAAGCAAATCATAATACTCCATTCAGTTTATATTACTCTCCCTCTATCAGTATAATATATTGGCCGCTCATATATTATTTCAGTGTGTATATTATGTATATCTACTACTAGCTAAAGAATAATATCTTGGGATTTTCATAAATGTATGACAAGAAAAAGTAATGTTGGTTTTATCTCATTATATTCATGATGAAAGTTCTTTGTCGTCTTTTTCTCGCAGCCTTTCGTTTCTTCTATCTATTACATACATACACACACTTCTATTTTTTCCTCCGGCTATAGATTCTAGACCAGTCAATACGAGATTTTGTCTAAAAGTTGGAAAACATGCTAAACGAGAATTTTCAATACTTTTAATACAGTTTTTATCTCTGAAATATCTCTCTAATTATGTGACAGAGTTTTTGGCTGACATAATATTTGCCACAAAATTAAACTCGTCTAAAAATCCACTTTGAAATCAAAGCCTCCAGATTACATAAATGAAAAATGTTGATAAAAAAGTTTGAATTATGAATAAATTTCTTTGTAGCAATAATTAGCATTTATAATCACCCCATGTTTGAAGTAATGCATAGTTTTAGAGTATGTATACGGCAGATAGCAGATCACGAAAGAAAAATCAAACCTTGAACAAGTTCCAGAGAAAATTGAAAAAACTTCGGTACATATTTAGCGTGAATAATTGCAAGGAAATTTTTTCGGTAAACTGAAGACATACACTTAATTCTTGACTCGGATATTAGAGAGAGAGAGCCACATCACAGAAACAACAGTATTTTCACTTTTAATCACACTACAGTGTCGCAGTATGTCTTTGTCTAGCAAAACTGCTTGTAAGATCCAAAAAACAACTTTTACCCCTGGAATCGACATCTTCCCATTTATTTCTGTCGACGTGGGGACGGGAAGGCATTTTTCAAGATTAATAAATTTTATCGCTAGATTTTCTTTGGAAATTGTACCACAAAAGTTTGTTATAAAGTAAAACTTTGCACTTTGATCACCCCGAATTTTGCAATATCAGTAGACAGTACTTTACTATACAGTCACACTCACAAATTTTGAACAAGAACAATCTCAAGTTCTCAAGCGATCGAACGATTGACTGATGGATTTAATGAGTTTGAAAACTAAATCGATAGCAAAATATTTGTATTTGTATTTACATTGGTATTTGATGTTAAAGGACGAAAGCGCCGATTAGATTTATAAAAAGAGAGTCATAGAGTAGAATCCTCGCATCGAAAAGACAATCAGAAAGAGATGGAGATAGTGTTTGAGATAAACTGACTTAGTCACTCACTCGTTCACTCATTGCTCACCGATTTGACTTGACTTGGCTTGGCTTGACTTGAGACAGGCGGAACACAAGCGAAGAGACGAGAAGAACAGAACAGAACAGTGGAACTAGTAGACTCACGAGACTCAGCTCTGATCTGCTGCTTTGGTTGATGGTTCACAATTCACAAGTAAAATCGACGAGACAGGTTGGTAAATTGTGAATTGTATTTTGTATTGTTGAATGCTCACTACTCACTGCTCAGTGCCTGTCTACTATGTCCATTTCTCTCTCTCTATCTCTCTCTCTCTTTCTCTTTCTATCTCCATACATTTGTACATACATATGTGAGCCACAAGGTATTTGGTTTGCCATTGCCTGATGGTGTTGTTTTGTGCACTGCACTATGGTATGTGGAGGATGCGAATATATCTACAGGGAAACTAAAACTATATAATAATATGACGATGATGATGACGATAGATCTACAATCTACACACTACGGCAAGGTAAAATCAACCAGCCCGTGTGTTCAGTGCATATCTTCAACTATATAATGTATAAAGTATGCATACTAATGCTATCATCTACAGATATTATCATCATCATAATTGCAATATGCACAACATACACACACACACACACATAACATATTATAGTTGCTATTTGCTATCTTTTCCTACGGTATGCAGTGCATCATTCAATGAATTAGTGAATTGAATGAATGGAGCTTCTCTCTCTCTATGGATTTTCTATGCAAGGCAGAGCTCGCACATACTCATACACTATAATATTTAATATACGTGATGTGGTGTGGACTCTGGTACACACACACAGGTAAAGTAGAGAAGAGTTCTAGGACGAGAAATTTAGGTTATATCCGCCATGCATGCATCTGTCTCTCTCTCTCTCTCTCTCTCTCTCTCTCTCTCTCTTTGTCGAAAAAAATGAATCCGGTCTACACGTTTTTTTCCTCTTCTCTTTTCTTCATCTTTCATATCCATACATTTTATTCTTGATTTCTTTCGCTTATTTGCTCGCCATTCTCATATTCGACAGTTTTTTTTGTTCCTTTTTCTTTTTGCACTTGTTCGTAAAACAGTACCGGAGAGGGAAGGAAATAATAATACGTGCAATACTTTGTTCTTATTATTATTCCTGTGACGTTCATATAAAAGTATGTGGTAATTTGTTTCCATGTTTAATTAAATTTCAATTAACTACAAGCACTTTCCCCGTTCTTAATGAGCGAATAAATGCTGCCTTAAACAGGATTGTGGACGCAGGAAAGCGGAAAAGACAAAATGTCTCATAGTTTTGTCTCACAATTTTACAAGGGTGAGGATTACATGAGTGATTTGGTTTTTGGTTCCTCTTGAAGGTTTGAATGAAAAACCATTACCGAGATCTTAATATGATGAGGTAGAGAGAGAGAAATAGACGGATGGATAAAAAGGGAGGCTGGTATGCAGAACGATATGTCGTGAGATTAAGGATGTGGACTATACGTCCTCTGTAAGGACGATGCTGCATGCGGTAATTAAATAGTACAATGTATTGTATTACACGGCATTGCGTTACATGTTACATCCTTATGTCCCTTGTGGTTGCTGGTGTACAGCCTGTAATTATATTTCCTTGCAAATAAATCATATTCTAACGCCTCACCGTCAATGAAAGCTATAGTGGAGAATTTGCAAATTTTCATTTTCCATCTTGTCCTTTTTACTTGATATCATATTGCAAGCTCCTAGAAAAGTAAAAAGTATGTGCGAGTTTATAAGAAAGTAAAATTAAAAAAGGCATGTAGAATATTACTCTCTATTTCAAATCAGCTGAATTACCGAAGTCCTTTGGTAGCTATTTAGAAATTTCATCCGAAAATCTCCTTACACCAGAAGCGCTGTCACCTCTGCACTGCATGATCTGCAAGTAGTACATCAAATGTTGAGTATTTGAGTAAAACATTCTGGAGCAAATGCTTGTATAGTATACAAAAATAATTTACCGATTGTAAGCATTTGAAATAAAAGGATTTAAGTGCATGGTGTATGCATGTGCATGTACGTATTGTGCGCTATAGATGTTTTAGAATTTGAATGGAAACACTGCTAAATTTTGCAGACTGCCAAATTTTCACTGGTATTGCGGATAAATTATGACTTATTGAGAAATGAGAATCCGCGAAGCACACCTGCCATTTTTATAGCTTTAGAATAACAATAGCAAACAATATTTAGTTTACAAGGAGTATAGATGCGTATATGTATGTATGTATGTATGTATGTATATACGGTGTATAACTTGTGACATACGCTAAAGAATTTGTTTGCTTATGTCCTACGTAAGTATGCAGATAACATTATTATGGGCATGTACCTGCTGAATACTGACATTGAGTTTATTGTGCTATATGTGGCTTCTGACATGATATTTCTATTATTACTGTTTTGTACTTTGCACTCTTGCTACATTTTATATTCAGTATAATGCATGCAAATACAATTGTGCCATATCCATCGCCTTGATCGTGCAAACGTTTTTTGTTACTACAATACACTACATTGTACTACAAACTAAGCTAGCAACTAACTTATGTATAAAATAGCATACCGAATACCAAAACTAAGGTAAACTCCAAGAAGGCTGATGACTTTTTCCATCTTTTTCTCTGACGTACAAACATTTTTTATTAACCTTTAAATTCGGTTCAGTTCAGTTTAGTTGAGTTCATTTCACTTTAAATTATGTGTAGTCGTAAGATATACAAGATTATTAACCAAATTCTGCTTCAATATATTCGTATTAACCATTAAATTACTAATTTGATACAAATTTAACCAATTTCGACAACGCACTTACACGACTCGACACAAGACAAAATATGTATGGACAATGTGTTGTACCAGCTACTAGCTCGGGCCTGACGTTTTTCTTTTTTCTAATGAAAATGGTACAAATCATGTTAATAGTATTTGGATTAAGAATAAAATACCTATGCAAATGTGTACGTAGCTCTTTCTACTTTACAGTTTACAATGGATGATAACGCTGAAACTCTGAAATGAAACTAGACGAAATCGTTATCATTATTATCACTATTACGGTTGGTGGTGGTGAATTTTTCACGTATCCTTTTGCAACAACATTAGTAATTCCATATTCCAAACTCCAAATCCAAATTGATTCAACCTACCACAGACAAAAAACAGAGCTAGACAGACAGTTGCACGTCAACTCCAATACATGAAGTGTACATGTATGAAAGTCATGCATGTACATACATACCTTAACCATACCATAAAGACTTACAAATGACGAGAATCATGATGAGGGCTTTGAGCTTAGCATGTGTACGCGATTTACAGTCAGGCAGCCAGTAAAAAGTATGTATTTATGCTAACTGCACTTTGTCTGCTCATCATATCCGTTTATTGAACAATTGTATCGGAACTTTTCACATATTATTCTTCCGAGACATGTTATTATTTGCATTTCCATTTATAATTCCAAGCCCTGCACAACAGCAATAATACTAATAGCATGTGATTTTAGATTTATATTATGCAGTCAAATTGGAATGATAAAAGATAAAAGGCATGGTTTTCTAGGCTTTCCTTATATACATAAACATAATTTAGGTACTTTTATTTATGGTACCTTTTCATATCCACTTCATCGATGTTGGAAAATTCTGCGATTCGTTTGTATAGTTGGACCCTACTTAAACACCCTGAATAGATGCATTTTCGACAGTAAATATTACTTCAAAATCAGGGGAGCTCCAAAATTTTCCCAAACAAGCTTAGTGAGTTCTGGGAATTTATCAATTTAGCCCTTGCGAGATTTAAAAATTAGAAAAAAACACTCGAAGAAACTTTATCGAAAGTTGAACTTAAAACAAAACCAACGAAAACTGCCTAAGAATCTAACGAATGCTTTGCACCGAAATTCCCATTAATTGACAAAGGAATTTACCACCAACCCATGTCAATTCATTCTTCAGTAAAAAGTCTCATACATATTTGAGATTTTGAGTATATAGTACAGATACATCAAGCAATCCTTTTTTCGTTCCGCAAATTAATTCATTTCATATTTCACTGACATTTGAATTATAATTTGAATGAGTCGCCTTCGTGCACTTGAAGTAGGCATTTTACATTTGTCTACGTTCACCTTTTGGAATTCCTGTTTACCACTGATTTTGAGGTGAAGTCACAGGCAGATTCAGAATTGTATGTGTGAATTTTGTGAAGTACCTACTGGTGTGTCAGTTAGTTCGGTTCGAGTTGCGAATGAGGAGGGCAAACAAAGTATTAAGTTAAAATGACGAAATGGCGAGAGGGTTGTAAAAGTAAACAAGGAGAGTGTAAGAGAGAGAGAGAGAGAGAGAGGCTGGGAAATACCAAGAGGTGACTGACAAGTGAATATGTACAGGTTCTGTGTTGAAGATACGCCGATTTTCAGATTCAATAAATTGAATCTGAATGTGCATGTGTACTCGGTGTTTAGAGCTTGACAAGTGATAATCTGTGAGTGTGTGTTCACCATGTATTTGTGCGAGTATACATACATACATACATACATATAATGTGTAATATGCATCGCTTAAGCACAAAGATTTACAGATATTATTTGCATTCGTGTGCATTTAATGGCCAGAGGAATTTCTCTCCTTGTCTCCATCTCACTTTCTGGCCTTTGTCTGGTGAATATTTGCTCCGTCATCATGATGATTTTAATGGACATGTATATTACCTAATAGACAATTTTTGTGCACAAGCATTTATGAAATGAATCTGTCTGCAGTCTGTACTCGTGGTTTGAGTCAGTGTCAATGTCAGGCATGAAAATCACACATTATGTGGATGAGCGTTTTGTATTTAGGAAATTGACAATGGATATGTTATTTTATAATTGAAAGACAACCAAAAATTTACCTCCATTTTGTTTACCTGCACACTGCTGCAGTGATTTGCTGCCACTTTTTCGTCCCTTTTTCCCCGTTTCATATCTGTTGGAATGAATAATAATACACAAATGATACAAAATAATGTATGAACTGTTTAGACTGGCTGTTAATTTGTTCCCATATTATGTCCGTGTCTTGCGTGTCATAGTAATAACTAAAACGAGTGTTTTCGTTCTACATTCTGGACTTTTAGTCTTGGAAAATAAAGTTTAAAAATGAGCATGTGTTTCGTAATTATCACTTTGAGAGTTTTATAATCTAAAAAAAATTTCACTAAAACTAAAATCAAGGGTGTCAACGAGAGTAAAAGCGTAAGTTTGACGTCAGTGACTCATTTTTATCTTCATCCACACCAAAAAAATGTGCTTCTGATGATGTCATAATTTGACTACCGATAAACGATAATAAAAAATCAATAAATAGTTCCTGAAGTCAAGCATGCAAATTTCTATTCAATTTCTACAGTAGGATACAAAGACAAAGAGCTGGGATGAGAGGGAAAAGCCAAAGCACATGCCACATGCTTATTCAATAGATTTTGCCAGTATGCACCTTACTTTCTTCTTTCGCTTCCTCAATGTACACATTGAATGGTGTATTGTGTATTATGTATGTATATTTGTCTGTACTTCTATACATGCGATAACCATAAATTCATAAGCATAAGCACATGGGAGGGAGATGATTCTTGAGATAATTTTTAGCTCCTTTCTTTTTGCCACCGCGTCATGTCATATCACATCATATCATTACCATCAGTAGCATAATGTAAGGTGGAACGTGAAGACATCTTACATAAACGTGAATTCATAACATCTTCCTTTCACAGAGCAATACGAATATTTGCAAGTATCAAGCAAATCACATATCCCACAGTATTACAAAGACAATGTGCAGATGCAGATGCAGACACATCCTGGACATTAGGCAGTCCAAGTCGCCAGTCACAGTCAGAGCATTTTGTCATTGTGAGCATACCTACTTGCAGATTTCCAAGTATAGATTCATAATAGATAATATGAATATGTAGCACGTCGCATTCCCCCTCTTAATTTATAGCACAGACACTAATATAGATGAGGAGAGAATATTTTAATGAAATGATGAATGAGTATAGCAGTACCAGAAACGTTTAAGGTCTGTCCATACGGCCATACCACATGACATTATTAACTCGATTATTATCATCACACTTATTACAAAATTCAATGCGGATAATAGATACATTACCATAATCAATGTAGATATTGTGTATTGTATGTAATTGTAATCGGTAGCCCAGCTGTTTGTTCTCTCATAATAACTACGTGTTATAATCCCTGACTTTTTTGCACAAATCTATCGCATTTGATTATGTGTGTCGTATGTACAATATACATCATGCATATATTATGTATGAAATTGAAACTGTCGGCTCATTTACTCCCCCACTCTAATTAAATGCCCAAGTCTGCACGTAATGTAATCATGATCACAATTTTTACGAATCGTCCGCATAACAATTTAGTTGCAGATGCAGATATTCATTTTAATTCTAAACTGCAACACCTAGCCAATCTGCATATCACGTGTTCTCCCTATTTTTATATGATTATTCCTTTTATCTCTATTCCTGTGACTATTTTTGATGCATAAGGACAGGTGATGCTACAGCATTTCATTCAACATAATATACAATACATAATACATAATGGGGTGATTAATTGTGGGAGAGAAAAGGAAAGATGAGTCGTGACTCTCTTTTGTCTTCTGCATCATGTGCATCCACATGGTGATAGTCAAGTCCATATAGTGGCAAGTCAAAATGCTGCTAGTTATAATGAGAATTGACTATTCTAAGACTAATAATAATCTTATTATTATTATCATCATGATTATTATTATTGCTAATATATTTGTACAGACAAGAGAGAGAGAGAGAGAGAGAGAGAGAGAGACGGAGACGACATTGCCAAAAAGACTTTCTAAAAACTACTTTTTAAATCCTCCCCATCAACCTCTCAACTCAACTTAAGTCAAATCATAACAACATTATGCTGTGAAATCCGAGTGCATAATATAACAATAATAACAATAATACAGCCATAGGTTTAATCTATCGTCTGCTGATATTTGCTTGCGGAACACCAACCGCACCAGAAAACCAAAATCCAACATTCAACATTCCTTTTGCATTTTTCACAGTAGTTGTAATATCTGCAAAAGACTTACGATACGTAGATATACATGCATAAAATTTCGTGTGTGCAGACTGGCCAGTTGTTAATATCCAATTTGTACACTACAATACACTCTGCATACATACATGCATATACATACTACATACCACAAGGATTTAGCATGCACATAACATCTAAACGACTCAGCTTTTCCTCCCATCTCTCTCTCTCTCTCTCTCTCCATACAGACAAATAGAAATACAGAGGCAAACTCAAACACACAACACAACAATGTAAGTAGATACTAGATACATAAACAAGACAAATAAATGTGCATGCAAGTATTTTACCTGTGGCAAAAAACTGAATGTAAATGTGTTTGCCAAGTGCTTATAAAATCTCGAGTCTTGGGTCTGGCTT
>JAQIVE010000159.1:0-50020 GCA_034698285.1 Sminthurinus bimaculatus
GCATGGATTTGGGAAGAGCTGTAAGTTCAATTTGGTAAGCAACTTTTCCGCATTGTCCGTTTTATTCCTTGTTTATTCACTTTATTTGTATATATTTCGCTTTTGACATGCAGTATTTATTTTAATAAGTATTTACTTCCGGAAGCTCAAGTTGAGACTCATTTTGATTAGCAAAGAATAGTTACAAATGTGAAGGCAAAAAATAGAATGTGTAAAAGCAAGATAGTAGCAATGCATTTTTTCAAACATTGTAGAAAAACTCCTTAAACAAAGCCATGCTGAACTTCTCTAATGTACATTGGAAATAATTCTTTTATACTATTCCGTCACACAATGTTGTACATACAATTGTATATTCATGCATACAGCTATTTGCAGCATATTTGTATAATACTATTAGTTGCCTATCTCCTTTTTTACATCACAGGAACATGTCACTATTCTGTTTTTGTGACAAAAAATAGGTCTAATATGCATGGAGTTTTTACTTGAATTGCACTTTTACTGTACCCAATATACTCATAGTTTTTCTTTCTTCTGTTCTCTTCATATAAGTTGTAAATATGCAAAGTTAAACTATTCACCATCATAGACCATGACATGGTGTAAAATATTATCTGTATGAACTAATATATATGTACATGTCCGACATCCGGTGTGATAATAATTCAATTTCTTCTACCACTCGCTCTGATATTGCGAATCTCCGTAGATTTTTCGTGTTTCTTTGACTCCTAGCTGTCTTTTTTCGACTCGTCCTCGACTAATTTTGCTCTTCTCTCTGTTTGACAGCACTTTTGTTATGGAGCTGAAAGCTAAATGAACAAATGAAGGAAGTAGAAAAAAGAATAGTGATGCTCCGTGAAGAATAGTTGATACATCTACGGGTTTATACTGAGCAAATTGTATGTAGTATAGATATTTTTTCCTTTTTTAATTTGCTATTTTCATGTACATAATATGTACAATATGACAATAATGTTTTGAAGGAAGAAATTGTTTGATTCCTTGCATAAATTTACATAAAATAATCTTCGTTCCTCTAATAAATTACGACTTATATTTCTAGCATTTCTCTATACTCTATACACATTTGACCATTCTAAATGAAAAATCGCAATCGGTTTCAATTTGAAGCTGACTCATTTATAAATCAGACCTTTTCAGCCACCTTATTATTTAATTAGATATTTATTTGATTGGTACATCTCCCTTTTGATTCCTTTTTTTCCTACTGAAAGTTTTGTAATTACTTTAGCCGTGAGCTATCTCTGACAGTTTTTTTTAATTCAATGAGCGTCATCCCGTAATTTCATGAGCATCAGGAAGGACAGACGCAGAATTTTAAATTAAAGTATGGTTATTGCTCTGTGCAATGTTGACTGACTATTCAAACTCAATGTTAAAACTTCACTCGCCCAAAGCCATCGAATCATTATACTTATGGACGCATGTTATAAGCTAATAAAAGAGAAAAGAGGTTTAAAAGTCCATCATCTAATAATGATAAAAAAAGGATGTGAAAGAGTAAAAGTGGACATTTAAAGCCATGACTGCGCTGTTTAATGTACTCAAAATTCATTGAATATATCATGCATAATGCATTTACAGGATGCATTAATAGCTTAGAAACTGGGATCGTCAAAGATATCCACGTCTGTTTTACAAATTGTGGACATTTGAAATTGACCTGGAAAAAGGGACATGGCGAATACTGGCCAATGCTATTGTACTTGCACAACACTGTTGATCTGTAGTAGACTGGAGACTGGATGAATATATTTCATACAATTTACTTTGTATGTAAACAGTAAACAGAGCGTATTGTAAATTGTGGTTGGAAAAAGGTAGAGAGCAAAAGCCAAAAACGTGGGTTAGATGTTATGTGTTATGCATCTTATAATTGTACACATATTGGTTGTAGGGAAGAACGGGGGCTGAATGGAGTAAAAGTAAAAAGTTGGTATTATTTGTCTTTGCAAAGTCGGGGAGTAGGAAGTAACTGTATAGCAAACAGTGTAGCGCAACCCAAAAGTTCGTGGGAAGTTGCGGCTTTTTTCTACCGGGAAAGAGAAAGAGAGCAGAGATGAGAGGAGGATCAAGAAGTAAAAAAAGAGCAGAAGCTCCACAAGTTTTCCTTTTACCTTGGCCATGTAAATACTGTCTTGTACCAACAATGTGATGATAGATGCGAATGTGGATAGATAGATACGACTAAGGGAGAAATGAGCAGTTTTGTTCTCGACTTTGATCCTTGATCATTTGATGCGGATATTATGTCAATAATAAAATTAATGTGATGAAAGCTGACTTTGTATTTTTACACCGTATAACGTATAATATATGTATATTTTTGCAGGTAGTTACTTTCAATAATGATGTTAATTACTTAATGGAAAATAAGGTGCATGCAGTTCCAAGGTTTGTTATTCTATATCATTTCAAAACTATTATCTAGGTACATGTATAATGTATGCAAGTTATATTTCTTGTGACTGCCTTGTTTCAACAGTCTTTAAATAACCTTGAAAGTGGATCAGTATATAGCCTCGTTTCCAGGTCATAATATTGTCCAAAATCTAACCTCTTTGCCCCACAAACCCCTAAAACAGAGTAAATGAGTCATCAAGTCGATTGGCTTCGCCTCGTTTATCGTTTAGCTTCCACATGTATTTTTTCACATTGGACAGGGCTGACATAGACCTAAAAGGATGGAAAATGGAACATCAGCAGAGAACAGAGGACAGAAATAGGGTTTTGTGTACTGACAGAGAAAAAAAAGGAAAGGATACACATATATATGAACACGGCGAGAGGAAAAGAGAAAGATCGAATTACATTTTCATGTTTTTTTTACTTGATGACGCTTCTCTACCTCTTTTTTCATTTTCTACTTCTCTCTCTCTCTCTCGCTGCATGACTCTCCTTAAAATGTTAAGCCATGTGTAAAAAAGCTTGTAAAAGTTTCTAATTCCTCGTATCACCAGCGAAAAAAGCCAAAACTACATAAATATAGAGACCAAAAAGGGAATGAGAGAACGCCGATTGCTTCTTTCTCTTTCCCGCTGTTCCTGGTAGTTGGTACAGATCATGAAACACTTTTCCACTTTCACTTTTCCAACCATCCATCTATGGAAAAAGAATCGGGGGAAAGAGCGAGATGAAGATGAAGAGCGCGGAGAGAAGAAGTCCGATAAAATTGAAACTTTTTCCCTGGGTTCGCTCCTATTATTTTTTTATTATACACGGCAAGTCGCTCCACTGATGTACTCACTCCATACATTCTACATGCACACGCGACTACTGTCGTATGTATGTATGTATTAAGTATTTCGATTCTATTCTCGATCCTTGTGGATAGATTTGGTAAATGTACATAAGTACATACATACATACCGAGTTGCTGAGCAAACCAAGTCACCCAAGCAACTTGCATGTGTCCTCTCCAAAATTCAATGTAATAATGATAATGTCGTGAGGCTGTCATGCCTGTCTCCCCGTGCCTTGTCTTTTCTCTGGCGCCCGAACAAGTTCAAACCAGAAGAAGCAGTAAAAGTTGATGTATAATGTACATACGTACGGAGAATCACTGGAGTCAAGTCTTTTTGCATGAAAGTACATACTTATGTATGTATGTATAATACGTGCAAAATATATTGTACATGCACGTACATATAGCTTAGCAATAGTTTTGATTAGTTTTCAACATCTTCGCATTCTTCATCTTTCCTTCCATCTTATGCCATCAGTCTTTCCGTCTTTCTCTTCCCCTTGAGTTTTTGCAATCCTTTTTGGAATCGAAGACAAATGCAGATATTTTACAGATTGAATAAAAAGTAAAGTATGTATTATGAAGGGGAAGGAAAGGGAAAGAGTTTGATCTTTTTATTATGTATATATGTGTATGTATGTATGTAGTTGTAATTATTATTATTACAGTATTTTTACTTCCTTACATTGCTTTTGCCTGTAGTATGTAGAATATATAGACAAAAGTTTCAGGAGGAAAGTCTCAAGACTTGTCGAGTCTCATCGTCGATCTGAATACCTAATATAGAATATTCATCTTCCTAGATCCAAGTTAGACCAGTTCAACTACTAAAAATGTTATTGAATATTCTGAGAGGCATTCATTATTATTATTATTATTTTTATTATTACCTATATCTTAGGTTCTTTAAAAGGGGTCCTAAAAATACTCGGCAATTTTTTCTAATTTTATGTCAGTACGATCAAATATCAAAAACTTGATGTCGTTCCAATCACAAAAAGTTTAGATGGAATATATTTAGAGAGAAGAAACTCCTTTCTTTACATTCTTGTGGTTTATCATAGTTCTCCGTCGTTCTATTCTGTTTTCTCTCTTTATTTTTGAGCGGGGGCTTAGTTGGAATATTAAATAGGACAAAGTATATGTACAATGTACATATATACATAGGAATAGGAATAACAATACGAATAAGAATGAAAGCATGGAAATGAGCACAAGTTTTGAAGTAGAACCACAATTACACAGTTATGTACACACAATTTTCCATTCATCGGCTAATTCAACATAAAGACCTTGAGCATTTCAAGTGGTGGAAAATGAAAAAACTCTATTCACAAGAGAAAAGTAAAAGTTTTGAGCTTTCAAGTATTCACAAACTGATCATTGGTTTGTGTAGAACTTTGAGTTACATTATTTAAATGCATAATAATATTATGGTAAAGGTGAAGACGAATCAAAAGGCTGATGAGCTTGTTTGTGTTTCTGGTCTTCTTTTTCTTTGATGATCAGCTGTCATTTCCAAAACATACCATTTATAAGAATCCGATTCGGGAAAGAAAACAAATGTATTATCAAACTTAAAGGAGAGGTTCCTAGGTTTCAACTGTACAGAAAAGTAATTTTCTATTTTTTCTAAAGAAAATTAGCATTTCAACCGGAGAACTAACCTACAAAAATAATCTTCACTGATCCAAAGGAAGATAAACTTATTGATTACTTAATAATTATACGTTATGTTTCTGCATTAATTTTTGAAATTTTCTGCGTTTTTTTAACTGTTTAAACTTTAGACTGTTTTAAAAATAAATAGACCTTTGACGTACTGTATTTTCTAAATTTAAGATGGTGCATCGCTGTTTTAAGAAGGCATTTTTTAGCATGTTTTTTTGCATCTTAAAAGAGTTAAAATAACAAGTTTTATTTTTGAAAGTGCATTTTTTGTAATATACTGTACCTACTGTAAGTAAGTAGGGTACTGCACTGGTATTACTTTCACCAGTAAGTAACATTTGAAATTTGAAGCTATAAGGCAACTAGTTCCACAGAACATTTGACAATGTTGAATGTCGGGCAGCATAGTAAAATGCATAATAATCCTAGTTACGACTTGCGACACTACACAACCATGCACTTTTATTAGGTGCTGAACTCGTCAATCGTCTTCCTCTTCCTTCCCACATCTCGTGTTTCGTGTTTTTACCCGCATCTCTCTTGCCATCAACAGCAGAAGCCGGATTGGATTATCTGCAGATGGAAGAGGAAAGAAAGTCACCGGAAAATAAAATAAAGTCACCAACCCAGAGAAATATTATACGGGTGATAAACTAAAAGGCGAAAAGGAGGAGTTCATGGTATGAAACACAGTATCGTAGGTTGTAGGTATTCTACAATACAAGGAGTTAATACAAGTACAATCTATTGTACATTGAACATTGTACACTGTGCACTGTACACACATATCTATGAATCCATGTATATACATATTGTACAATACATAATACATAGGATCCATGATAAAATTGAAAAGGACGAGGAAATGGGACATAAACTGTTTAATGACAGATCCGTCACTTTGAACATTGTTAAGGAACATGAAAGATGAAACAGTGTACTACAATGTAGAAAGTGAACAATAAGTAACTGTAGTTTTCAATTTTGCCCAACATGACTTTGGCTCCTGCTTACACGATATAACATGAGTCGAGATGAAAGATGAGAGTGTCGGTGATGGTAAAACTAAATAGAAAAGCATTCTTTTTTACAACACAAGAAGCCTGTGGACAAGAATTTTGTGCACTTTCCAATGCTCCTCTTTTTTAGAGGAGGATCAGGAGGGTACATCTACAATTAAATTTGACAGTTAGCTAATCTTTTCAATGTAATGCGCCAATGCTTCAAACTTTCTTTCGTCAGTCTGAAAAAATCCCAGCCAGTGAAAGAGTTTTGCCGATAACTCGACTTTTCTTTGCTGCTGCCCCTGCTATGGAATCCTCATTGAACCGAATCAACATGACTTATTACATTTTACAGTTTTCGTCCTCGAACCTTTTATCACTTTGATGTATGCATACATGTATAATGTATACGGAGGTAGGTAAGTCACCCCATACCGTCATTTGAATTTTGGGTTCCGAATACGTATGAGAGAGCTGTTGAAAGAGGTGGTTCTAACTGCTTGTTGACAATGACAAAACAAATAGAGCAGAAATAGTTGACTACTGCTTCTCTGCCTACACTTACATATATGTATTATGCATAATGTTAATGTTCGTTTGTCACATCCACCATCACATGAGTGACGATGTGTATATTTTTCTTGACTTTTTACGGCCTTTATTATGTACTCGAGAATACGGATGATGAATGTATAGCTTTCTTCTTATTCTTCGTTTTTTCCTTGAGAAATTCGTCATATCCGCTACAATAATGTAATTTGATGACAGCTGTAGCTGTTTGTAGGTGATGGATATTAGAGAGACATGGAGATGTTCTAATATTAATGAAGCTCCACAAATAGGAGCATAATAAGCAAGGCAACTTACATACATATTCTCTGTATTAGGTCACAGCTCAAAATCATCATTCCGTTTTTATATACTTTGTTTTTATAAGGTAGCTCATATACATACGTTTTACATTATACACTATACAGTCGGCTTGGATGATGGGATGCATTAAAAGCTCGCTTGAGACGCCGTTAAACGAGCTATTTGGAATCTTTCGTCTTTGCTAGTTTAGTTATTTTGCGAGTTTTATTCTTACTATCAATATAGCTGTAGGTTGACATTTCAATTTTTCCGTGACTTTCTAACATACCTAATACATATTACCTACATGTGTACCTACAATCTACACATTCGTATACCAATGCACAACTCTCAACAGGGTGTCTTATGTCACTGGCATTAATAGTATCTGTGCGAGTAATATCTAAATTTGAAATATAATGCGATATACCTACAACATGTTCATGCAAATATCGAGGTATTTATACTATACGTAGTGTTTGGGATCGGAAAAGAAGTTTAAAAATGAAAATGAGTCACAAGCGTGTATTTATATCCGAATAGGATGGATGACATAAGCGTCGTCATTATTTGCCATTATTTTTTCTTAAACTAATAGGCTATATATACTATGTAAATACGATATGCGACATAATGACCTTATTAATTTTAAGTGCTTTCCAGATATACACTTTCTCCAAATTTCTTGTTTTTCTAGTGTTATGTACGATGTACGCCTTAGAAAAGCGTTTGTATTTTAATTAACATGCTATAAGTTGGCAGTAAAAAGTGTAAATGAAGGCCGAATTGTGTTGTACGTTAAAATGCATATTGCATTTATACCGACTTTCTTCTTTATCCCGTTCTTATCTACCGTAAAGAGAATGAATTTGCATTTGAAAAGTCCTGCTTAAACAAATTTTTAAGAAAATAGGAAAATTTTAAGACACTATGATTATGATGCAACGTCGATTTTCCAAAATAAATATAGTTACAACATAGAATCATGATTACTTTCAGACTTATCGTTGTAGCTATTTGGAAATCCAATAAATAACATACTTATTTCTGCAGGCAGTGAATCCGACACAGAACAATTAAACACAAGTATCATCATCATCATCATCATCATCACCGTTTTACATAATATTGCATTATATTGTAGGATAGACCTTGAAACGTTGATGGAAGATGGAAGTATACTGTAACAGATTTAACCTTCATCATTCCTCCTCAACCCACAAATTTCCTTGTCTTGTCTTGTCACGTTGTGTCTTATTTGATTTTGTGCATAATACGTATCAACTCTTAACTGAGAACTCAGTGCTTTCCCCTCATGTTCATGTGTACAAAACTCCCATATTTGAGCCAAATGAAAATCTACACTCTACACACAATTATATTACATTCGTCTATGCATAGTGTTTATATGAGTGTATACTGTATACAAACAAGGTTTGCAGTTAACAAAATCCCAGACTCACAAATATTCAAACATTGGGATTCCTACACATGTTAATCCATGTGGAGAATACGCGTAGAGAGGAGGAAGCTGGTGGTGGCCCACAGCAAAGTTCGCCAGCTGGAATCCCCAATTTACATCACAATTTCCAATATAAGTCATAACATAAGTCAGCCTTTTTATCGTACCAGAGAATAATACAATATAAAACCAGTATTATAGGTAGTACGGATTAGAAATGAAGTCTGAATATAGTTAGACAAATCCTTCCAAGTTCAAATGCAAAATACACACACATACACACATACGTACACCGCTATGGTTCATTTTGCTTTTGAACTTGTTAACATGTACAATCCAAAGGAATGCAATAAAAGATTTCACAGCGCGTTGAGCGCTGAGTTACGAGCATTGTACTACATATAGTATTTTAGTTACTTTTAAGTTCAAGTATTAAAGAGGCGACTGGAAACCGCGTCGAGGGTGAAAGAAGCAAGAAAATTCTATTGAATGAACTTAGGACTTTTCCCTTTCCCTTTTTGCCAGTCCTCTCTTTCTTCTTCTCTACTCTACTCTCAGTTCAAGCGCCCAACCTTTATCGTGTTTATATGGCAAAATGAAAGGATTCAAAGTCATGAGACTGTGTGTATAATATATAGTTGTAGTTAAACATACAGTTTAAGTGTAAAGAGAGTGTCAAGTAGCAGGAGGAATAATAAGGCAAGGCAAACCACACACCACACATGCACATGCAAGTCCTTTCCCTCCCCTTATTCTGCAGCAAACAAGGCTCCTGTCGCAGACACACGGGGAACGGAGTATGTACAAACTAGAAAACCAAAGGTTCATATCATATATTTAGGTAAACCATGCACAATATTGGAACATATAAATTATGTGTAGAGAACGTAGAAAGAAAGTGGCCGTACATAAATATTATACAACTAACTACATACATACGTGCTGCTCTGCACCTTCAGCTTATGGGATTGTAGGAGAAAGTCGGAGATAAATTATGATGCATACATGTGTACGTCTGGGGAAAGTGTCAAAAAGCAGGATTACATGGGCATGGTTAACATGCGCTTAACAAAAGTTAAAATGTAAAGTAATATGTTGAGAAGGCCACATTTTGTTTAGCATCAAATCAGCTGCACACATATTCATCATTAAGATTTGCAAGCACACACACATATTGCAGAAAATGTAAAAGTACAACTACATACATAGTTAAAGCTGCTAGTTATTGCTCCCACCTGTGAAATCTACATTCAATAACGTTCGAAATTCGACTGTAGAATGGGAGCCTGTAAAGGGAGTGAAAAGAGTGAATTATTACCCATAATATTTAGTTATCAGCATTTCACGGAAAATATCGGACATTATACATTATACATAAGGACTACAGTGAGTATTATATTGGAATTTGGAGAAAATTTGTTATTCCAATAATACAGACGTGTAATGTGAATATGTGGGAAATTCTTTGGCGACTTCCAAAAATGATATATTACTTGCACATAAAAGTCAGTGAAGGTATGTATAGTTACGAGAGAGTCGAGTTTGGAATTGGAAATGCATGGAGTCAAAGTTCAAGTTGGAATCCGAGTTTGGGGAGGTTGGAGGTTGTGAAAAACCGCAGAATGTGTGACAGTTGGGGGAGGAATCTGAATGGGGAAATTCAAAGGAAATAATATTACATTGATCTTTATGCATGTATTATGTATTATGGCTTTCTTCACCCTCAAAAATTGCACATAATAGGAATATAACTGTTCAGTTTAGCTCAAAACTTTATTTCCTCGTCTCACTGACTTTTGACTTTTACTCAAGTTTGATTTTAGATTTAACATTAATATTCGTTCGATTTTCATGTGTGTTAAATACAGTATAACGAATTATAGTTACTTCTTCCTCAGTAAAACATTGATGGAATGCCGAATGCCTACACAGTTGTATTTATCAAAAGTAATACAAAGTATTGTAGTATGTAGAGAGAATCGTGAAAAGTTTGTTCTCTTTTGTGGAATTTCAACAATTTTTATAATTCTAGCAATACTCTCATCGGAAATTTTGTTAATATGCATTGTTTAGCGGCAAAATAGTATAATGAAGACGGACAATTCTTCTGCTTTTACAAGCTGGAAAGAAACTGTATTTTCACTGTGTAAAGCGATGCAAAAGATAAAAAGTTTTTTAAAACTCGTTCGTTTAAATGACGTGAATTGTAATGAGAATCCAAACTCATGTGACGTATGTGAATGTGTTTGTAGTTTGTGTCTACTGCCTTTTACTTTCTTTGACAGTTTATCAGTTCCTTTTCGCACTTCCATTTCCACTCGCTTTCTCTACAACTTGTTGGTAATGCAGTCAACATCATTTCATGATTCCTGTATACATTGTACAGTGAATGGCTGGAAAGTTGAATAGAAGTTGTGAATTAAAATGTTGAGCCATATGTATGTATGGGTACATGCACATTACATACTACATACACTTATTGCTCTATGTAAAGCATCCCTTTTGTCTGGCTAATGCGAATACTGACTGACACATTAGCCAGACAAACGGGGCGACAAAGAAGTGTGCAATGAGAGCCGACAGATGACAATCAAAATCAAAGTCAAAATCAAACGAGTATAGCAAAGAGCGGAAAACCAACAACCCCCAAAAGACCAACGACGTCAGCCACAAGTTGAGATTCCGCCCCGAGCTCAAGTCTGGGAGTCAAAAGTCGAGTCGAGTCGAGTCGAGTAAAAGCTCGTTGTTCCCAACTGTCCCGTGCTCTATCCATGTGCGTGTTTCACTCAATCTCCTCAACGTTTTAATTTGGTTTTGCTCTTTATGTATGTACACTTAAATGTTAGCGTTAACAGTACATACAGAGACAAATGCGGGCTTTCTCCCTGTCTATTTTGAGCTATCTATCCTCAATTCTGTCTGCAGTGATACATATGTAATCAACTTTCACTTATTATAATGTATAATGAGTAAAAGTACAAATTGTATCACCATCAACACTGTCGTCACGATTAATTATCTTGTTTCATTCTATTCTCATTTCCTTGCTGCATTCATTATCGTTTGACGATCCATGATGTACATTCAAAATTTTGTTGGGCTGTCGTAGTTTTTCCTTCCCTTGAGCCCTTGAACAGTCAAAACTAAAATATAAAGTTGGCTTGTTTTTAACTGTCAGGACGAAGATGTAAAATGACGATGGTGATGGTGGTGACGACATTGATATTTATCCTTTGACGGTTGACCTCATTCAGCATTTAATCATGCCGTCTCCGCATGGGAATGTCATCATTAGCTTAATTGGCATGTACAATGAGCAGTGAGCAGACAGGGGCTCGACTCAAGATTGTACCCTAAACACCAAAGTCAAACTCAAAAGCATAGACAAAGACGAAGCCAAAACTAACAGCAACACTTCACTCTGCTTCTTTTGACATGTGCAAAATAATCTGGAAATCTTGTCCTCATGTAATACATTTTATACAGTCAGAGTATGTAAATGGCAATGTGAGAATGCATAATTACATCAAACTACTCCCACTCCCTTCTTTTTTTTTCTTTAATTATTCTGTATTCAACCCTTTCCCCAGCACCAGACCAGAACTAACGCGTATACGTGTAACTGTACACATAGATGTGGATACATACTTGGCTCGTTTATGTAAGCGACTCTGCTATTATTTTTTGGTTTGGTTTTTCTTTGTACTCATGTCATGCTTTCACTTTCACTGGAATTGCCAAGCCTTTGCGCTTTCTCATAACTAGAAAAGGATGAGTTTGTGGTCAAGTTATATGACATTATAACGATAGCTCGCTTTCAATTTAATGGTAATGGCAATGAGCTACTCGGAAAATTTCCTGTATGGTGATATCTGTATCTGTAACCATCATGATTATGATCATGATATTTGTTACTTTAGACTTGCCTCAAAATGATGGTTAGAGACAGATTAACTTTTGGAAAGCTCACCCCTTCACTCTTACACAGAATCCATGCATAACATGTAAGTATCTACTGTATATTGTGGACGTGTAAATACGTTATGTACATATGTACGTACATATTATGGATGTATTTTTGTACATTGCATACGTATGCTATTGTAAGGCGCACAACGTACAAAGTATTATTCCAACTTTTTCCTTTAATTAGATCTAGATTCCGAATCAGATTTAGTTTCACTTTCACTTTTAATTTTACTTTCACTCTCCCAGTTGCGCCACTTCCACCTCTATGAATATACATGTACATACTAAATACATATAGGTTTTAATTCACTTTGAAGTTAAAGTCCATCCCTTTTCAGTTTCCATTTGGCCTATTTCATTTCCAGAGACGGCACGCCAGTGACAATTGCAACCATGTATATGCTATCGACACGTGAACTCATCGTGCACGTTTACCAGTAATAGTAATGTTAGAACAAAACTCTCGCTGATATCTGTTAACTGTACCATGAAGATTATATCTAGCTATATGTACATATGATGGTTGAGGAACGCATAGAGAAAAGGAAAGTGTGATTCGAAGTTTCATTTCATTTCAAACCCGAACGGAAAGGGAACGACCAAGAGTAAATCCCATTAGCCTAACTAACAGTCGATTCCAGATAAAGTTCATTTAATGCTGCATGCATTTATTGTACATATTTTACCAAAATTAATGAGCTGAATATGTATATATATGACAGAGTATACTGTCTACTGTCTACAGCGTACAATGTACTATTGAAATCATCTCTACACTTATCCCCCCTGCATTTCAACAGATAATCAAGTTACTCCATTAATTGAAATGACACCGCGCTGCTGCCAGTCATCCTTATTTTAACTACTAACACAATTAATAATCTGTCAATGGTTTTTTCTTTGTTCTACAGGTAGCAGTTACACGACGGCCGTCTATTGTCATCCGAGGATCGATGTTTGATGTGACAGATACAACGACAGTTGATAATCTAATAAAAAATATACATGTATTACTCATGTCACTACGCTACAAGATACAGATTTAGCAGTGACCTTTCATCATTATCAGAGAACATGAAAATATGATGTGCTTATACTGTGACATTTTTAAAATAGTTTGTTACATGTTCAAAAATTATGAATGACGGCTCAAACTTCCCCAAAAAACAAAAAAATACAAGCAACTTTTGTGAAAACAGAGTGTAGTAGCCATCAACTATACGCATAAATGTACATTCATTCAAACACATACAGTAGCATGTGTAGTTGTTTATTTGAACCACGGTCAAAGTGAAGAAACCCGTTTTGTGTTACGGTTATGGCGTAGTTAATGATCAACTTTTCCTGTGTTTTTGACCAAGAACAATGTCTCAACGTTAGCGTCAGCATTCAGCATCAACATCGATATCAATCGTCGAATCTCCTTCCGCGTAGCCAAAACTTGTGTATATTTTGTAACTGATTACCATAATTAACGTTGATTGGAAATCAAGGCTCAGGTTTCCTGTGTTTTTTCGTGTAAAGAAAGCAGTTCAGCTTCAGAAGCAAAAGATTAACAGTAAGTTAAAATTGCCAAAAAACAAGAAAAGATTTTTTTCTAAGAGTCCATGACATGAAAAATGTGATGAATTGCGACATCGTGACTAACTTCCCATCTATATGTATTACACATGTGTATTTTGCGTGACTAGAACAATTCTTCAGAATTAAAAGTACATGTTAGTTTGTATAAAATAAAATTGATAGTAATCTTGACCACTAAATAATCTCAGCATCATCATGTTGGGTGGAAACGAGACGAGTGCAAATTGTGTTGGAGGCAACAACTTCAACTCGACGAATATGGACGAGTCAATGATGAACGACACAATGTGTGCGGACCAAATGAGTGCGACCGACAGACTTGTTCTCCTCACGGAGAATTGTACAAATGAGACGGCCTACCATAAGTATCTGAATGAGACGGGACTGCGAATATTCCAAATGAACATTTCCACCGAGTACCCCCTCCGCTATGCCGTTCCTTTGTATGGCTACTGTATGCCCGTCCTTTTTGTCATCACCATTGTGGCAAACGCCCTCATTGTCATCGTTTTGGTAATTTAAAGATGTATATAATCAATAATTAGAGGCAGTAATAATTATGACCAGTATTCAGTTTTTTGATGCAAAATATGATATAGGAAAGTAAGTACCTACTATATAGACTTTGAAATTTTTGTGTTACACAGGGAAAGAGACACATGAGGAGTCCCACAAACACCGTACTGATGGCCATGGCTCTTTCGGATATGTTTACCGTTCTCTTCCCGGCCCCTTGGCTCCTGTATATGTACACCTTTGGTAATCATTACAAGCCGTTTTACCCCATTTCAGCCTGCTATGCCTGGATCTATATGAATGAGGTTCTACCCAATCTTTTTCACACGGCAAGTATCTGGCTGACCCTCGCCCTAGCCATTCAGCGATACATTTATGTGTAAGCATTAAGCATTTGACCCTAGCAAAACATGTTTTGTAGCACCATAATATTATAAAAATCAGGTGCTCATTGAAAAATCTCCATAATAAATAAAATGTACAATAATTTTTTGTTCAGATGTCATGCGCCAATGGCGCGAACCTGTTGCGTCATGCCGCGAGTTTTCAAGGCGATTTGCCTCATCTACCTGTTTGCCTGCATCCATCAGTCGACGCGCTTTGTGGACGTGACCATTTCCCCGGCGCCCATCTGCTGGCAAGGTCAAGTTCACATGGTCTGCCGGAAAGACCTGGCCGACTGGGTCATCACAATTACACCCAACGTCTACTTCAACATATACTTTTGGTTTCGGGTGCTATTCATCCACCTCATCCCCTGTGGAGCCCTCATCATGCTCAACCTGTCCCTGTTCAAAGCCATGAGACAGGCCCAACTCAAGCGGGAGCAGCTGTTCAAAGACAATAAGAGAAACAAGGGCGGGAGCGAGTGTCGGAAGCTGCGGGATAGCCAGTGTACCACCCTCATGCTAATGGTGGTGGTCACTGTATTTTTGTTGGTCGAAGTCCCACTCGCCGTCCTCACGATCCTTCACATTTTCTCGAGCAGTGTGGTCGAGTTCCTCAATTACGACATTGTCAACGTCCTCATCCTCTTCTCAAACTTTAGTATAAGTGCTTCCTACCCCATCAACTTTGCCATTTACTGTGGCATGTCCCGCCAGTTTCGAGAGACCTTTAAGGACTTGTTCATTCCGGGAAGTGATGCCGAGGGACGAAATGGCTCCTCTCGATATTCTCTGGTTAATGGACCACGAACTACGTGCACTAACACTGAAACAGCACTTTAAAATTTTAAACAATTTTTAGGTGGAAATTATAAAATGAAAAAAGGAAAGAGCAAAACGCTCGAGGTTTCATAACATGATGTGTCTGAGAAGCGAAAAACGTTAAACCAAAAAATGTAAAAGCATGAGATTTTTTACCACGAGAAATTATAAAATGATAAATTGCATTGAAATTGATATTGATGGATAATATAGTATATAATATTGGTGTGATAAAATATAAACTACCCAAGTTTAATATAGGTTATGATAATATAAAATGTTGCAGATACTAAAATAGCTTATTAGTGTTAGGTACGTATTATAATGACATGATATTATTAATATATTATGCATACTTTAGTATCTACATAATAAATCATAATTCATAAACCTGAGTATTTTCTTAGAGAATGTATAAAATTGACGCTAAAACCACGATGACTGTTGAGTGTCCGTAAATTATAGGCTAATTAAACAAACGATGTAACTTAATATAATACGAATGCTGTGAAAAGTTTGTAGTTTTAATTTGTAAACTTGTTCTTCATCAGCATAACTATGTAAAAGCTATGCTTGACTCTTGACTGTTAAGTTGTATTTAAGAAACAAAAAGTAGTATTACCATTTACCATCATTAAATAATATTCCTTGTTATTTGTTAAGCGTCAACTGTCAACAAAGTGAAAGCTTGTGATGACTTATTAAGAAATTTAATGGATGATGTAGGTAAGTAGTACGTATGTATGTATGATGTACTTATGTATTAAGTAGATTTTTTTTACTTTTAATCCCCTTACATTGTACATTATGTTGAACATGAAACATGAAAAAGTGACAAAGCATTTTACATAAGCATATATATATACAATATTTAATGTAATCCTGATGGAATCCTCCAAGTTTGAAGTTTGTTCTAAATAAAAAAACTGAATTAATACACAATATTCTAGATAAACAACATGTAAAATCCAATTTGTTTTTATTTTCACCATTTCTACAGCTGTACTTTTTTTGCCATCGCATGTTAACTTTTTATAATTGACGATGTAAACATACATTTACATAACTGTATGTAAATATGTAAGGTTGTAGGTAGTTTGTGTAGGTTTTTCCATTTATTTATCATTTACCTGGAAAAAATGCTAATTATTTAATTTTCCAATTTTCAGCTTGTCAGCAGCCAGAGATTTGTTCCCGTAAAATCTGGGTATTTTCATTCATCATGGAAAGAATTGGTGTTGACGCTGACTGTCTTGTTGTTTGTATTATGTTGTATCTTTACTATGTAATTCAGCTTGAAGATAAATTTAAAATTACTGGGAAAGCTGATGTGTTTACTATTTTACACAGAGGACAGCTTAACTCTGTTTTCTCTTTCATTTCTTTGTTAATCAATTTTCAATCTTATTGAATGAATAGTTTTCACGGAAATTGCTGACGGAATAGAGAAACTCTGTGTGGAATAATGGTAATGATAAAGAAAGTAGAAGAAAGTTTTGAATTAAAAAACTTTTGATTGCAATCCTAAAATCCAATTCAGAGAATTGAACTTTTTCAGCCGCACACAAATATTATTGTGTATAGAGAAACTAAATAGAAAATATGGACTCAAAAAGAAATGCAATACAAAAAACGCAGAGGAATATGGATAATTGGACGAGTAAGCGTATAATACATTATATCTACAAATACGAATACCGATAGCAATAATAAATAAAAATAACGATAAAATTGAAGGCCCCAAACTGAAAAATTGTGTAATAACTGTTCCCACACAAGAACTTCAATATTATGCCTGCTTCAAGTAAGTAAGTAAGTATGGTAAGTACATAAGTAGTTATGTATGCCATCATTTGCATCTTCTGCTTTTGATATGCGACAGATATTATGTATTTTGTACATTATACAAAGTCGAGGGCACAAAGTACAGAAAGTTTTACACAAACTGCATGCATGTATGTAGATTATACATATAAATGATGATTTCTAAACTTGAGAAGAGAAAAGGATGACAAAAAAGTCGGAACGAAGATTTTGTCAATTAGTTCCATGTTTTGCGGTTCTATCTCTGTGCCCCAAGGACAAACAAATGTGATGATGGATAACAGTCCGTCGTTCCCGTTACTGCTTACTCCACTGCTATATCATGGTCGTTTTCCTTGTCATTGACATTCTCATTATCAATGAAAAGTTTCACAAGGCAAAAGGAGAAGATTTGGCTCGGAGAATTTTAGCCAAAATGCAAGTCTTGAACAACTTTATTATCGACTTTTACCAACCATAATATTATCTTGTATGTATGTACCTATGTATGTATGAAATAGGGAGGGAGAAAAGTTTAGACAAAATAAAAATCAAACTACCAGCACTATCACCATTATTATTATACATGGTCAACATATTATTCTGATCATGAGTTCTGGGTCAAAGACATGAGACAGTAACCGTGCTACGAATTTTGTTGAAGAAATATTCGCAATTCGCAACATTCGCATAAAAGTTTCACGGATGATGCAGCACGGTAGAAAACTACGTACAAAGTTACATACATATAAATATCTGGATACTGTATGTATAAGTAACAGCATACAGCATACTGAGCACATGATAATAATGTGAAACATTATGTCTTTATGGGAAACTTTTTTACGCTCATTTTCCTTTTTTATGTGAAACTTCCTTCATAACATTATGATCCCATTTATTTATGTATTATATATTTATGTAGCCATCTATCTACTGCTTCTATAAAATAGCAATTCTGCCTCTTTCTCTCTTAGTCTGTGGGTGTGTAGCAGTGAGGACTAGTTCATTCATATTTCTTTTTCCTAGGAAAACTTAGCACCAGCTTCCAGGCATCCAAAATCCAAACAAATGTGCAAGTTATGTGTCTCAAAGAATGCTGCCATTAGCTGTTATGCCATTCCCAGTTATACATATTATACAGCTATCACCAATACGGATTCGGATCTAAGTTCGAATCCGAACCCAAATCCAAACCCAAACACCGATACCAATACCAATATCGATATCTACCAAAGGAAAAATATTATTTCGTGGGAAGAACTATCGCGACAAAAGAAACGGGACAAATGACACTAATAATTATTGTGTGGTATTGTGTGTGTCCAATTCCAGGCCCATCCAGCCAAATGGAGAGAGAGAAAGCGCTATTTATTGAGAACGTTAATGTAAATGTTTATAGGAGACAATTTCAGATACCGTGAATGCCTGGAAGACCCGGGACATTTAATTTCCCAAAATTTCGATCTTTCTCAAACCTGGAGTCTAGAGTCTCAAGATTGGATTCGATATACTCGAATCAAGTCCAGCCGTTGTTGACAAATTTTTTGTCTCTCCTTTCCTTGTTGTCCTCCATCTAAACGGAACGAACCAATTTTACAAGTTTCCCAAAAAGAGTTCAATTCCCATTACGCTTTATGTATCCTTATTTATATACATTTTTACACCAACAATAAGTTATAATTTTTTGCACCTATAAAAGACGAAAGAGAAGACAAAGTCAGTGAAAGAGGCGACACACACATACATACGTGTATCCGTGTTTCTGACTCCTCTTTCGCCGGATTTAAAGAAATGTGGTGCTTTTCCAAGCCCCTTTCGGTTTAGACCATTTTCTATTGTAGAATGGGAAGATCATTCGCTTTTCCTCTATGTATTCACTATATGTATGTACGTTGTATGAAAGTATAGAGTGAGTACATGTTATGCTATGTATATTATTGTATTATAGATATTGTTTCGGGAGCGGAGCAACGTAAAAGAAAGAAGAATAAAAGTTTTCTCCTGCTCTTGAGCTTGAGGTAGGAGGAGAGAGAAGACGAAACTGGAGCCTCGACGTAGGCTGAATGATGATGAGGAGACGGAGATTAAGACCAGCCTTTATGTTTCAACATCGTTCTCTTTTCTTGTTCTTTCCCCCTGTATGTATAGCTATACTCTCAGATCAGTAAGTATGTTGGAGGTATAGCTACAAAGATACAGCTGTACTCATACTTACAGCCCAGGTTGCATTGTATTGCATTGTCTTGCGTTTTGTGTATTGTATTGTATTGAATTGAACATTGAGTACTGGCTAATGTATTGTATTTCGACAATATTATATCACCATGTACAACATAAACGAGCTCTCTTCTCAACGACTTCTTCAGTCCTGTACAATGTACACGGTGCAAAACGGAAATTGAGCTGGAAACATTCTTGCACAGTATAATATGTAGTTTACAGTTTACTGCTTACTGTGTTATACGATACAAGTTTACAGCAATTTTAATGTACATAGTACAAAAGGTTAATACATAATAAATGCATAAGGACATTTTACATGTTCAACTATATTCTTATACCGTTACTTACTTATATGTATGTGAAGTAAATGTTATGATATGCATATGTAACTAGTATCTTTGCTGGTTCTTCCGTCTTGGAATTTACAAATTGTAGATTATAGTAGTGGGTGTGTACACAATACACAATGCTGAGAAATGCTACACAATACATGTTTACATAAGAAAATCGACGAGTTTCCCCCACATAGTTTTACTCCTAGTTGTAGTACTAGCAGTGTTTTATAGCTAATACATAAAGTCTGCGTTTTCATCGGAACTTGAACTGAATCATCGTGCACATAAGAAATACATGCATACGTGTAGGTATTAGCCAAACTTGTCCATGCTTCTTCGGTATTTGTATTGTAGTTTGCAGGCCATCATGTATCATACATCAGTATACCAAGGTAAGTATCTACATATATATTGTATATGCATGGATTCCCACATTAGAGCACAGATTCTAAGAATAGTGGGAAAGGAGCCATTAAACAGACATCAACAGATTATTTGATGAGCGGAAGGAAGAGAATAAGAACAAGGACTACCAACAACACCAAGAGAAAGAGAGAGAGAGAGAGAGAGAGAGACAAGATGTAAGAGAGAAGGCGGGTGCGATTCTTTCTCTCTTCTCGGTTACAGATTGGCTTCATCCGGGCAAAATTCTTGGTTCCTGGACCATGCAGAATACCGAGGAAGAGGACGAATCCCCGGTTTCCTTGTATCGCATCTTGCATCGTAACTGATCATCATCAGTCTTATACTTTCACATACATACATACAAACGGTAGCTTTTCAGGGGCAAAGGAGGAGAGCCTTTGTATCAGATCAGAATAAAAAATTGTCGGCGAGATACCGAGTGTGGAAAAAATTCGAGTGCTATTCATGGAGGGGAAATGAAGAGACGAGTGAACGCTTAAATATACATTTTCTCCACATTTTGCTTTCTCTCCCATCTCTCCACGACCACCTCTATACAATCTACATGTACAATGTACAATGCAACCACCTCACGAGCCTCCATGAACTGAATTTAAATTCAAAACTTTTCTCAACCATGTGCTCGTGAATTCGGATAAAAGCGTTATGGTACATTGACGCATATCGCATATGTAATATGCACGTGTTTTTTTGAACTTATGGAAATTTTATGGAATGATAAAAATGTATTAAAGTTGTGAATCATTCTTTATTTCCTTCCATGCTGTATACCAAAGATTCCTGGTATTTGAAATGCCAAATATTTATGAGTGGACAAAATGAAGCAGGAAAAAACCAAAGCCCGTGTTCCTTTATTTATTTCCATGAAATAAAAGCTACGAATTTTTGTAATTAAAAATCATAATATAAATTGCAGTATATGTTTCAGCAGGGGGTGAAAATTGATGAAATGTACATTGTACATATTCTTTACGTATAATAGTTACAGGTAAGGTTTTACATTTAGACAACGAAAATATCGACCAGTGTCTATTCAAATGGTAGGTTGGTTGCTATAGCAGTCAACCTCGATGACAGAACGTATAGAATTATAATGAAGAAATAATAAACACGTGCCCCACACTTTCGGTGTTACGATTGGCTTTTAACCGTCACACACTGACTTTAACTATTAAATTGCATCGAGTTTCATCAGTGTCAAGTTCATTAATTATTAATCGTGACATGACATCCGTCCATGACTCCATGATCAGGACACGTGATGACATGGCGTGTAAATATTTCAATATCCTCCTGTCATGCAATGAAACGTATGTGTAATAGAGAATACAATGGAATCCCTCATCCTAACAGGCATCAATGTTGAATACTCGCGTTGTGTGGACAGGATTTAAACACAACATTTGCACACAGACTTTCAGGATCTGTTTGTTTGCTGATCTATGTACAATGCACATTGTACATTGTTCATACATGATGTATCTCCAGCTTTTCAGCAGATATGATTGTGATTTTGACCAAACAGAATCTTCTGGATCTCTCGCAAACATGGATTGCTGGACAATGGCCTAAAGCTCCGTGTTTAAGCAAAACAAGATTTCAGGACTCCATTTTTAGAATTCCGGTGTATTGTTCCCTTTTATTCATTTATATGCAGAGTATTGCTATTGAAAAGCACATCCGTGACGTCCGAATCCGAATTCCGATCGATCAACCTTCATTTTGCTATCCCTTCTTCTTCTTGATATTTTGCATGTAAATTATAAACATGTGTATGTAATGTGTAGCTTTCCTTTGTTTGGACATTTCTCGGACTAATCCTGGCTTTATATTGATAATAAAATGTACAACACATGCATGTATTCATATCTAAGTACATAATAAAATACAATAGGAATAGAATAGGAAATGCAATAAGTACGAACAGTACTCGACGTCCAGACTCTTTTGGCTGTATGCAGACATTTACTATTTGGCTCATCTCTTGTACGTTCATTTTGCTATTATCGTTCGGTTAGTAGTTATTGTACGTGCACCATTTGTAATTTGTATCTAGTCCATAATCCATAATATTGTACATAATACATTGCACACAAGTTACTGTGAAATCATGAGGAAGTTCAAGCGCCTCATTTTGAGCTTCCATTTGTTCATTTTCTACGTACATAGTTACATATAATATACATAATACATACTTGGTAAATCCATTTGACATAATGAAAAGCATGTTCATGGCTCTCCATTTCGTCTGTAAAGTTCAAGTTGAGTTCAAGTTATATCGTCATGATATTACCAAGTTATCATCACACCATTCAGCATGCAAGGGAAACTATTCAGCTTCAACCTCAGCAATATTCATTCCAACCCTGAATTTCCGTTGTCTCTCTTTTCCATGGCATGGCTAATACACATTGTACACAGAGCATTACATAAGACTAACCACGACATTCATACAGTTGTAACGGAACTCAAACTCAAACAGACACAGTAGTCTCTTTTTTATTTATTATTACTATGATGGATCATCAACAACTTTCGTCGTCGTCTCAGCATCATCATTATTATGACTCACTGAAAATGTAAATGTTTGGCCATACCAAAAAAAACTATTTTTTCTTCGTTTTCTTAGGTCATTTCGCCTTCTCAGTTCATACTTCATAGACACATGATGTGTCATATGCATTTATCTATTTTGGCCTTGTCGTGAAAGAGGCGTTTATGTGGAGCCAAGATAATGTCTTGTACATATGTAAAGAGCTAAAGGCACATTACACATTACTGTGGAGGAAGATTGTTATTATTACCCATTGGAAAGAGCAGAAGGAATCAAAGAAAATGTCAGATTGACTGTAGCTTCAAGTTTCAACTTTGAAGTTAGTGCATAGTACATACGTAATGTGTGTAAGTGTGATAGGCAAGGCATGGATTCTTTTAAAATGAAGTTGAAGTTTCAAGCTGAAATTGAAGTTTGAACTAGGCAATCTACATTTACCAGTATTAAAAAGTATTGCTTTTGCCGACTGGTTCAAAATACGCCCACAGAGTCGGAAACGGTTGTTCATTTACTCAGAGTAACTATCTGTATCTACAGAGTGCGGCACGATAACCGTGTGTGTATGTACAATGTACAATGTATAATACACTCGTGTAGGAAGGGCTACCAGGAAACGAATGAATGACTTTCCAATTCTCCATGTTAAAAAACCACAAAAACCGACAGAGTCAAAGTTCTCTCACTCCAAAACAGTGATCATTGAACGAGGGAGGAATTTGGAACACACACTCACAATTTGAATTCGGATTTCTCAAATCCAAATGCACGCAGCCGACCGTCGACGGACAAAGTCATGACGATGACATTTAGTAGCCAAAGACTCTCTGTCAGTCACTTGTCATCACCGCAATCCGCGGGTTCACACTCAAATCTCAAATGTATGTACATTGTACAATGTACAGTACATGCATGCATTTCCACTTGAGCATTTTTGAGCATTGGCATTCCGATAGGGGGGAAAGTGACGAGAAACTTTTTAGTTGGATTGACAATGGAGACAGGCTGTCAAATTCAATCAAAGGAGACATATTGTAACTAGACACAATCTTTTTCCACAGCTTGTCCCTCAAACTTACACATTTTTATAGCCAAAACACTTAAATGCTGATAGTTTTGCAAATTTTCCGGTCCAGGATCATTTTATCCTGTTAGCAAAAACATAATACGTATGTGTACGTATGCTAAACTGGAAAGAGGAACTCAAATTAGGAACATTATCATTTTTAATTTAACGGAATAGCATCAGGGTACTGCCAGCATCATTATTCTCTTGATGTTATTGTTTTCTCCAACTTTCTAGTGTTTCTGCCTAAATGCTCCATAAATCCAGAGGGAAGTACCTGGAAAATAGGAAGAACACGAAAAAGAAAAAAAGGGAGAAAGCAAGCGACAACCATGGCAACACAGGGCAACACATACATACACACACGCTATTATTATTACTGTTATTGTTATTAACTTTACGATAGGTACAATCGCTTTTCGCAATCGTATCGTAACATAGATGAACTGGATTTGCGTGGGTTGGACATTGAGCATAGCATGCGTATACATACATACACTTACGCTTATACATATATACACGGTGAAAGACGGAAAAAGTGAGGAAGATGATCTATTGTGCATATAAAAGAGACATAAAGGATGGCACAGATTTTGTTTATCTGTTTTATCCGACTTTTTTTTCCTCACAACTTTTATCCCTCCCCCCTGCTTTAATGTCTTTTCTTCCTTTTCTCTCGTCTCTCCGCGTCGTCGTTTGCTTTCCTTCCTGGCCTTGTTTTTTGTTTTTTTCCTTCCTCGCTATTCATTCCCCGATGCTCTTGTTTTCAATATACATGCATAAGTATACCTAAATGTTTCACAGTGTACAGGAATGTTCTAGGTATATATATACACATAAGTGTAATCTACATTCTACATCTCTCCATGTATTACAGTAAGTATTTTCTCCTTGTCATCTTTCCTGGTTTCTCAATAATACAACAAGGAGAACACACTAGTTTTTTTTATTTATTATTCCGTTCGCAGACTCTCGGATGCAATGTACTGACTAACTCGATACAGATACATATTTGGATACTTTCACAGCACACACACACACTCTCGTTTTTCAACTGAAGGATGAACCACTGATATATTTTTATTTTTTACATTGTTTCCCCTCCTATCTTTACAGATTGTCTCAGACTCTAGATTGCCGGGTGGAGATATCTATCTACGCACATGATATGATATGATGAAGAGGAGTCATGAGGATGGGGAGGAGAATAGAGAATATGTATTCCGTTTTCAGAATCCTTTAAAAGTCTAGAATTTAGAATCTGCCTGTGTAATCATAAATATGTACTTGTAATAAAATTCGTAGTTTGAGGAGGAAAAGGCTTCTTGAGGCAATTTTTCTTTAGTATTGTACATGTGTATATGTGGAAAATGCCAAAGAGTAAAAAACTGAGTATAATATAATATCATACAGACAGATGCTCAGAGAAAGTGAGAATAAAGAGAGCTTTAAAAATAAAAACAAGGGAAAGGGAGGGAAGAAGAACTGATCGTCATCCGGCAACTGATTTATCGTTTATGGATTATCTTGTTGTTTGTTTTCTTTTCTCTATTCCGGGTAATGTGTAACGTGTATAGATAACTGTAGAAATCTAGGTACTATATATGTACTGAAGTTTTTCAGGCAAACAAGAGTAACAACTATTCAAAGACAAACAACTTTTTTCTCCTCCCGTTTTGTGTATTTATGCATCTATTTCTGATTCCAGATTCCAGCCAGTACTTATTCCTAGTTATCTTGTTGGCTTTGTATTTTTAGGTAAAACTCTGGCTTGATGCAGTCACTAAATGTCAAAATAGAAGATGGAAATCAATCCAACAGTAAAACTATATGGAGATGGAGAATGGCGATAACAATCCAACTTGCATAACTACTTTGTATACTCACATGTAAATAAAACTTTCCCGTGAAATACCGTCGGGTTATACTCAACCGGTTTTAGGGCTCAAGATATGCAATAATAATGAATGATAGACCTGTAATATATAGGTTAGTGATACACACTTAATATAAATATTATGTATCTATCTACTCACTGTGTATGTGTTGCCTCTGTTTAGCTTAGTTTTTGGAATGGCAACGACGGAGTACGAAAAAATCAAATGTATGTATGTGAATAGGTATTATATGTTTAGCATGATCCGTACTTTTTTTGAAACAAATGCGCATTTACAATTTAACATTTAGATAGTCCAAGATGGAGAAAAATTCCTGGGAAGATGGTGATTGCGCTGATGTGAACTAAGAGTTTGAGCTTCCATTTCATAAATTTGGGAAAACAGTATGCCAATTTTGTCATATACTGTACTATGTACGAGTATATATGCACATATTGTCTTGCAAACTAACTAGGAGACAACGGCAAAGTACAGTGTTATAAATTATACATAAAAAGCGTCCTTAAATCTTACTCGAGTCTCGTAAATATTACGAAAATTTTAAAGAAGCTTAGGCTGATGCTATGATCTCTAATATTATAGTTAGTTACTAGGTACATGTGATATGAATTCTAGTCGAGTTTGCTTTATCTACATATTCGTATGTGCTCATTTTCGTTATTGAACTAGGTAACTGGTTCGATGCCCGCGACGCATTCTAGTCAGTCACTAAAAAGTTACGTACTAATTTTATGAACGGGATTAAGGTAAAACGTAAGGGATTACGACAAAAGATAAAAACTGCTTTAAATTTATATACATATGCATATAAACTGAACTGTCAAGATATGTATAAGAAGAAATGAAACACTGAAAAACCCTAAACGAAAGATGGAGATAAGAAGAAATTATTGTGATCGGACTTTCTCCGAGATTTGTTTTAGAAAGTAGAATAAATAGACGTTGAATTTATGTTAATATTCTTATATAACTCAAGGCCACTATTCAAATTAGTCACAATTTTGTCAGTTGAATTTTGTGTTTCATTCTTGTACCTAATTGTAATTCAAATATGAAAATACTGCACTGCAGTGTGCAACAATGAAAGCAAGTCTCTAGGTTATAACGTTTTCTACAACTCACTATAGTCTCGAGCCCGCAAACCTTTCAACTTTGGTGAAAATTTCCCCGTGAAATATCTTGTTTAAGGTGAAAAGTCCAGAGACTCTAATCCCAAACTATTTTATTACTTTATCTCTTCTCTTCAGCTTCTTTGCACATTATATATGTTCAAAGTTTTTTGATGGTCAACCTCCTCATTTCATTTACGTCGTGGACCTTTATAATGCCACACATAAAATAAAACGTTACACAAAGGTTATTTTCTTGATACACACTTTATGTTTTAGTTAGTCCATAAAAGTGTGACACGAGAAAAATCCTAAAGGAAAGATGTGCTTGCAACTGTAAAGGATCATGCATGAGATTCCCGGGTAGTAGCCGGCGCCTCTTAGCTACTGCAGCCTCCCTCTGTCTCCTGAAAATCGTTCTTCTTGTACTTTGTTTACTCCTAGAGGAAGCCGGGGCTTGATGGGAAAATAAGTACATCATCATGTTTGAAGAGATGATAATAACGTTTCCTGGGGTTACCGTTAACAAATACCGAAATACCGAAAACAGAAGTAGGTATGTTGCATGAATTATGAATATCTTATCCTTTGCTAATGGCAACATGATCAACTCGATTAAAATGGCAGTTGATGATTGATAGAAAAATTTTGAAGTGAAAACACAAAATTGTACTTCTTGATTTGAATACTATTTTATTGTTGTATTATTGTGAGTGTGTGTGTGTGACATTTATCGTTTTATAATTATTTTTTGTTTTTTGCAATGATATATATAATATTTTTATGTAGACTTTTTTCATGTCAGTGATATACACAATAATTAATAAGTAATAACAATAAACAGCATTAATTAGTTGAAGATACTCGAAACTAAAACTATACGAGACATTGTAAGTATAACGGCTGCAATACAAATAACAAAATGAACTCATCAACTATAAATACGACATTTTACACAGTTTGTTTAACGTCAGAAGAATCCTGAACTTTTTATAGCAAAACCTGGGAATATATTGTACACAAATACAGAGTTAAATATTATATGTAAAGCAGCAACATATTTTATCGTCATTATATATTTTTTTGTCGTGATTGTGTTTTCCTTTAAATCTTTTATCTACCTACATTTATAGCTAAGTTTTTTTCACAATTAACCAGTGTCATAGTGGATACATAATAATAGAATAAAGCTACACAAGTCATGGGGGATTAAAACAGACATTTTAATTTTTAGAACAATATATTTTAAATCTAAAGGTAAGAATAATTACCTATATATTTGAATATATAGCGAGAAATGACTCCCATAACGTATCGCTACAAATTACACTGACATTACACGATGAAAAGAGCAGGAGTACTTACTTTATAGACGAAATTTTTAGTACAGTCACTATTTTTAAATATTATACTATTACCCTATGATTCTATCGTATCGAGTGCCAAAACATTATTTTCTTATACGGATGTAAATATCATTATTGTTATTATTGCAACCTCCTCTGCATTGTATCTTTAGAAAAATAATCAATAATAAAATGTAACAACATTTTTTGGTCCAGTTTAACAGTAATTCACACGCGTTGAAGCGTGTTTTCTACCTATTTTTGCAAATTGAAAAAACCATCATAAAAAAGAAATTAAAATACACATGTTTCGTATTTTAACAAGATTGGGGAAAAAACAGCAGTGAAGAAAATTATACATTCTAACAGATTATTTTTTAAGTGTTTTTTTCTGTATACGCGCCTACACTTAAATCACAGCATAATTATTTCTTATTGTAGTGCATAATCTTACTACTTGTGTACTACTAAAACACTGTATTTTAATGAAGTTATGCATTTTGGAAAATGTGTGAATTATAATAATTCTATATATTATAATATGCAATCTGCACAAGTACTTATACTAAACATGATCATAATCATTATACAAGTTGTATGGCTATCATTTAAAATTCTTGTTGTTGTACATATTTATACCACAATATATACTCTTATTACTTATGACTTACATTAAAGCATACCAAATGAGCTAATAACAATGTTATTATTTTTACACAATTTTTAACCCCTTTATGGGGGAGAGGGTGAATAAGAGTTTGATGAATCGTGATCCAACGAGTTTAAATCCCCGCTCTCATGTTTCTTCAAGTGACGATCAAGGTTAGTTTGTTGACCAAATGCCTAAGCAAAACAAAAAATTCAAAATTAAGTTTTTAACTTTTTACTTAACCAAAACACTTTACTCTATGTGTGACTTAATTTTAGGTTTATTTACAGATAAAACTTGTAAAAAAGACTTACGCGGTCACAAAGTGGACAACGAAAAGGTTTTTCCTTGTGGTGAATATTTCTAACGTGTCTTTGAAGATTTGACGAGATGGAGAAACTGCGCTCACAAAATCTACATTTATATGGTTGCTCGCCGGTGTGTGTCCTAAGATGTCGGGTTAGATTTGCACTCCTTGGGAACACTTTTCCGCAAAACTTACAACTATACCTGGAAAAATGAAATTGAAAAATACATTTCAACATCTAATCATCTCAAAAAAAGCGAAGAATTTACAAAATGTATGTATGAATCGACTTTATATAACTTACCGATTCCCAACTTTCCCTTGCCACGAGGCGGGATTTGCAGTCACAGAGTTATTGCTGAGATCATGTTGACTCCTGGGGTTGGCGGACAAGTTGTTGTGATGAAAAAAGGGGTTAAAGGGAAGGTTCGGATGATGAAATCCAGGTGGGAGCGGAGGGAATGGACTGTTGGGATTGTGATGCGGTGGAAATCTGGAAAAGGGGTGAAGGGGTCGTGGGGCAATCACCTGGGAGAATGCAGACTGCTGTTGTTGCTTCTCATTGTCGCCAATAATATCGGAATTTGCATTGGCATTAGCAACTGCATTGGCAGCTGCGGCTGCAGCCAAAGTGACATTGATATGATTAATCATTTGCTGTTGATGTTGCTGCTGCTGGGCGGCGGTGGCTCCTGGGGGAAGTTGAAGAAAGTTGGTGGGATTAAAAGCCCCGTTACTGTTTGTCAACTTTTTCAGTCCACCATCTCGGTCTTTATCCCTCGAAGTGAGATCAGACCAACTTCGCTTCATAGCTTTGGTCATCATTTTACTGTCTCGCTCTCTGTCCCGATCCCTATCCTTTTCTCCCTTCTCCTTCATCTCTTGAGAATTGATTCGAGACTGGAGTTTGGACAGAAGAAAGTCCCGTTGATCCTTCTCCTTAATAATTTTGTCATCCTTCATGATTTTACCACGACTTTGCTTGTTGTTGTCATTTTCGTCCTCGTCAATTTCATGTTCGTTTTCATTCTCATTATTATCGGGATCCATTTCAGCATCATCTTCTTCCCCGTCCTTATTGTTATCATGATCCTGCTCATGATCACGATCATTGTCATCGTCGTTAACGTTATCCTTGTCACTACCATTAGTACTATTCATTATTTTTTGTACGCTGAGATCAAGTGGACCGTCCTTATTATTACTACTGTTGTGATTACTTCTAGTTTTATTTTTATTACTCTTTGGTTTATACTCATCTTCATCATCGTCATCTAAATCCTCATCCTCATCATGGTTCCGTTCATTCATTTCATCCTCATTCTCATTATCAACGTCATACATGTCCTCGTCATCTTCACTGCTTCCCTCGTCATAGCTCTTTGAATTGGATGAATTTCTCCGGGAGGATCGTCGTCGTCCCCTTCGTAGTCTCGACTGAAGCTTTGACTTTTTACTGTGCGTATTTAAATCTAATTCTTGTTTGTTATGGTGATGATGGCGACGACTATGAAGATGACTGTTATTATTATTTGGTGAGGGAGTAGCCGAAGAGGGATGAATTTTCTTTAGACTATTTTTGTCTTCATTCTTTATGCTATTATTATTGTTAGATAGACTGTGATTCGGAGGTCCGGTTCCAGCAAACAGTTGAGGACAGATGGACAGGGTTGCGAATGGATTGTATAGAGGGAGCGAGGGAGGGAACATGAGCGGGAAGCCTGTCAACATTTTCTCCGGTGTTTGCCTTAGTAGCTCGCTGTTGTTTTCACCCTTGTTATTATTGGAAATGTTGTTATTGTTGTTGTTATTATTATTGTTGTTAATGATGGACCCTGAGATGCTGGGTGAAGAATGAGCCGAATTACTTTTGGACGAGGGACCACCACCTCGATCTGAATTATTATCGTTATTATTATTGGTGGAGGTAAGTGAAAGGTTTTGTCCACTGTTCTGCCGATGTCGACTATGATGATGATGATTGTTGTGGTGGAGGTAGTTGGCATTCAAGTTTTTGACGTCAAGACGGAGAGCTTCCATGTCTAACTTTCGCAGATGATGATGGTGGTGATGATCCTTGGATAGTTTGTGATGACGTTCTCGGTCTCGGTCGGATGGAGGAGACGACAGCAGTAAATCTCGGTCTCGGTCCTCGGCGGCTAAAAGGAGTTTGACGGGAGTGCCGTTGGGCTGAAATTGGACTTGGAAGGGAGGTGGTGGAATTTGTTGCTGTTGTTGTTGCTGCTGCTGAGTCAGTGTCAATGGATTGTGACCCAAAGTTCCCCTCGGGTTGCTCTTGAGATTGTTGGTGGCAGTCGTAGCGGCGTCACAAAACCGTTTGTGCTTGGCCAAAGCTGCACTGGAGGCAAAGGGAGCTGCACACTTATCACACCGAGATTGGGCTCGACAGTCGGCGTGCATCCGCTTGTGTCGACACAAATTCGAGAATTGAGTGTAGCTCTTGAGACAGACCTGGAAGTAGAAAAACAGTTAAAGTTATTTATATATTTCATTCATACCTCGTCAATATTTTCATTCATAAAAAGCACAAATCATCTCTACTAAAGCCCAAAAGACACAATCGTAATCGTGGTTCAAAAGATGTTTTCCAAATTCAAAAAACACAAGGAGATAGTCAAGTAAAAGGAGAAGAAGTGTCTGGTTTGTTCAATTGGCTTGGTTCCTCTGCTGGGATTTTCCGTTCCAGCTCCTCTGCTACTCTACCATAATAAAGTTTTTCTATGGCTGATAAAATCGTAACAAGCGTGTCGTCGAGAGAAGCATGAAGACCCTCTCTCACTCTCTCCAGCTCTTTCTTCCCCACATTATATGAAGAGACACATGAAGAAAGAACAACATGAAACTCCTCAAAACTTGACTCACCCACTTGCACAGTGAGTGAGGAACTCACACAACCACTAGCCAGCTGAACAGAAGAAAACGATGAACAAGAACAAATATATGTATGAACTATGAACTGCGCGCATATATTATACCATTATTGTTATTATTATTACTTCTATTACTGTTCAGTACTGTTACTCTGTTGTACATAATAATAATGAAGTCTGCTCCTCTTGCTCGGAAAGAAAGCGATGCTTGTTTTGTTGTTGTCAAGAGAAGAAAAAAATCTCGTTTTAAGGTGTCAGTTTCAAGGGTCGATATGTATACTGTAGAAACGAACTAAGTGTGTGTGTAATGTAAGTCCTCGTGCACGTGCATCTCTCACAGTGTACATTTCTATGAATAGGAAACAAAATCCTACGACTGACCTTTACACACATCCCAGAGATCCCAGAGAAAAAAAGAGACGTCCCATCATCTCATCCTCTCCCACATCCAACAACTAACATCTCATCTAACAGAGCAGCAGAACTGTATAAATGTATGATATGTACAATGTACATAATATAGTGGAGCAGGAGACAAGTTCAGACCATTTTTCGGTATCCGTTTGCTCTATTATCCCATCAATTCATCTCTCTTTAAAAGTCAAAGGATACTCTGCACAACATACATATACGCAAAACTAAAGACGACATAAGACATAACGCAAACTGAGGATGAAGTGAAAAAAAAATTAAGAAAATCTTCAAGATGAACATGAAAAGAGAAAGGGAAACGGTCCAAACTCAAAAGTAGGTGCGGACGCGTTCCGCCTCAACGTTCTATCAAATATCGTGTATACTTTATACATACATATAGTGCAATAGCTTTGTATACATACAATATACCCGTACCCGTGTACTCGTATGTATCTATATTCGTACAAGCAGTAGAAACAGATGAAGATTTTCAACTGAACAGACAAGCATGATGAAAAATCTTGGTTTCCTTTCACAGCTTTCCCGAAATTGAAGAAAAAATGGTCCAAAAACGAATTTTAACCAAATATATTTCAGTTTAAACATTACTTATCAAGAATGCTTCATTTTCATTGCAAAGCTATCACGATTCTCAATAAAAATGATCAGTATTCTCAATTCTGAATCGGAAAGTAAATTACATGCAGACCGAAGTAAAAGATGGAAAGTTTGGAAAATTTGAAAATCAAATTCTTCCAAATCTTCTTTCTGCTTTAATCCATCCATCCATTCATCCGTGATTTTGACCATATTACTCTAAGATATTACTAGCGTAAATTATGCAGACAACACATAATGTTGTTCCTCATTTTACGAGCAGTACCGTTAAATATGTTGTTGCAACTTAATTTACCAGTTTTGACATTGTTTATGAAATGTTTATTGCAAATGTAAAACAATTATCCATTGCAATACAGACTAAAAGATGTGTAGAAATTTTATTTTTGATTTATTTTTTTGAATAATTTTTTATTTGAACATAATTTCACCGAAACCCGTTCAGTGGAAATAGAATCTACATTAAATGAGGAAATGGGTGATATAAAATTGTAGTTTTCGAACCCCTGTATACAGTATACTACACAAGTGACTTTAAAATTGAAAAAGTAAAACTGTACATAGTTTTATATTTTATACGCAATTCAAGGGGGAACGAAAGAATAAATATAACCAAACCATTCTATGATAAACTGTACTGTATGTACATATAGTGCTGAGATGGAGGGAAAAAAGATCGCTAGGATCACAATCGCATGACGATTGCCCCTTTGCACTCTCCCACACATCCAAACTCTCAACACTCAATGCAGATCCGAGATCCGTACAATATACTCTATATATACATGGATAAAGTGATTGGGGATTCTGGCCAGTAGCTTATGCCTTTTCCCTTCTATACGTAATTGATAGCAACGACAACGGCGACGACGGGGACAAGAAGGAAGAATGGCACAAGGACCAGCAAGTAGTCTTATTGCAGGCATCTCTCTCACACTTCGAGATCCCAGATTGAGAAATCTTCTTCTTTTGTTATCGTCACTCTTGGGAGTCTTCACTCACTCGCCTATTCTCTCGTTTCTCCCTCTCTCTCTTCCTAGTTATTTTGCTGCCACAACCCATACCAGCTAAAAGCCTTTTCTTTTTCTTCCTTTTCTTCTACTTCCTATAAAAACACACTTACAGTTTTCAATCATGCCATATCACCCCTCTACAGTATTTATACTAGGAAACACGCTTTTATGTATATATACTGACGAGTACAAAGTTCTTACGCATTTCCTAGATACATGTTCTTGTACTGTGAAAAGTAATCCTCAGTTTCCTCTTTCCATTTCCCCGATACATGCAATCAAGTTTTTAAATTATTCCCGTGTAACATTTTACGTTTACCCTTTACAATTAGGTCGTAGTCGTAAGTTGTTAGTAACAATCAAGTGGCTGATGGGAAATGGAAAACGAGGATTCCATTCTACATTACAAAGTAATGCAATATAAAGGATGTTAATTGGAATCTTTCTTTCTTTCTCTCAATCTATCCATGTTTGCAGATGAAGGACGACAAAGTAATAATAATAATTGAAGATATGATGCTAGAATCTTCTACGTATCCAGGTAAATTGAATAGGAAAACTTATGATTAGATTGAGCTCCAAACTCGAAAGTCTTCCTTCTGCCTAAAACTTGAGTAAACAAGAGATAAATGTCATCCAGAAACTTGGCGGCTCTATACATATTATATACATAATACATATACACATTCATACTACATTTACTGGAAATGGAAGTGGAACAGAAGTCATTATATATCATGACACAAAGAAAGAGAAATGGAGAGAAAACCTAGGAATTTTCCTATGGAATCGCAGGTATAAAGATGTCACCTTACACAAACAATCTCTCTATCCAACTAAACTATCTATCTATCTAGGTATTCCCTCTCCCCTCTCTCTGCCTCTCACCTAAATGACAATTGAGAGTCGGGATAATTGAAAGACCAGAAATGACAATCACATTGATACTGACAGAAAACGACGACAACGACGACACAATCACAATTCAGTGACAACGACAGTTCATGCTCATTCATCCCCGATTGACAACGGGGAGAGAATAAAAGAGAACCAAGAAAAAGAGGAAGAAGAAGTGGAAGAAAAGGAGAAGCCACAAGGAAAACGACAACCTGAAGTGAGTTTGAGACCCCCATTCTTTGCTTCTCCATATCATCCATTACATTGAAAAAACCCCTGTTGTCTCCCTACTTTGGGAATACATACTTCCTTTCCGTGTATAAAAAGTACAGGCGTTTATGTACGTATACATAATACACACGAATATCACGGAAGGGAAGCCAAGTCAATTCAATCCAAACCGCGCCTTTCCATCCCCATTCATGCAGTCCTCGTTCATTCACAACAAAAAGGAAGAAGACGACAGCGATTTACACGTAAATAAATATTGCCCATGCATATACATACAGCATCTCCATGTATATATATATCATCCCCTAGATCCACAAGGCTACTCATCGTGCTTGTCTCATTGTTTACCCTCTCAACTTCTTCATCCCCCCTTTTGCATTCACTCCTTCCTTCCTTCAGCCTATTATAGCAACTGCTAATTTATCATCTCTCTGGCTAGATACAGATAGATCCACATCCACACGCAATTTATCTATCAAAGGGAGTGTATGCACACTTTAACTCGCCAAAAGTATATAATTAGTGCTATGCCATCACAATACCTTATAATAGTTCTAATCAACTAAATTAAACACACACACACAGCGCTTGGCGTTGAGGAGCAAGGACAAAGGTCGCTGTTTTACATGCATAAAACTACTGTCAATATATTCCACGTAAAATTCGGATGTCAATTGTGCCAGTTAACGAGTTTACCACACAATACAATGTAACCTCGACACACAAGATAAACTAAAATATATGGAGCAAAGGCCGTCTGTTGTAATAGAGACATGATAGTATATCTCATGCATTTGATGCATATATACAGCTCATATAAGTTATATGTATATATGTATGTATCTGCAATTGTAGTAAGTGACTTAAGCTGTAGAGAAGATAGGATGACTACCCAATAATACATGCTATCCACCATCCCCTTTCCATCCCCGTCTCCAGTCCCAGTCTCTGAATACAGAATAACCCAGAATGCAGAGTGCATTGAGAATTGAGTTGTTTGAGAATGGATTCTATGAAGGCATTTTATGGCTTTTGTCCACGAAAACTTTTCTACCTTTCCTGGAAAAAGGGAAGAAGATTGAGAAAGACACATACACATACACACATGTACAATGTACACATCGAATGGGAGAGTTGGACTTGCCGAAACCGAAAGTCGGCAGGAGGACATGCGATGCCACAATTCTCCGTGCCATGCCATTCTCTGTCATATGTGCACACACATACATATACATAATATTATATGTGTATAAAGTGTCGAATGAAGTGAATACTGTAGAAGAAATGGAGTGGGCTTTGGATTTGGAGTCAGTGTCAATGGTATATTTAGGATCTCATGGAATCACATCATTTATCTCTCCTATTTCTTGCTCACACAAATACTGTATGGTGTACAGTGTACACTGCACACTCAACACCAAGTCTGCCTGTCTGCCCATTTTCTTTCTTTTCTGGCGTGACAATGAGAACATTGATAAGATGGGAACAAGATGAAATAGAATACAGGCATTCTGTATATATACAGATTGTACAAAATCCCAGATCCAAAATACATTTCATCCTCCTCCTCCTCTTTTTTCTTCTTCTTCTTCTTCGTCTTCTTGAATGTCCCTCAATACTAAAATACATACGTACTGTAAGCTATACAGAAAACTTTTATATCCCCTTACAAAAAGTGCTGGTGATTTTCCTACGACTCTGTGTCCTGCCTTGTATTGTACTGACGCAGAATATTGCTTGAAGCAACCAGCTCATTGATCTCTTTTACATGATGGTGTTTGTTAAAGGAATAAGACGCGAAAATCTGACGATGAGAGACGATGGCGATGAAGGAAGGAAGGAAGGAAGATGAAAGCAAAACTTGATGGACAAAGAGGAAGAAATAGGGAAAGGCCAGTGCAATAGAACCCGAGTGGACTTGATAGAAAACACGTTAAGGCTAACACTAACATTCAAACGCAGGATAAAAACGATGGAGATTCGAAAGAGAGAGAGACTTGATCATATATTAGAAACATGTGTGTCAATTGTATCTACGATCTACAGTCAATACTGTAGCTGGTGCTGTAGAAGGACATAAAAAGGATGTGGATGGATCTGTTCACTACATGGAACAAAAGAAGAAAGGCGCACACACACACATACAGGGGAAGCAAAAATATACATGGAGAAAAGGAGGAAGAAAAGGGAAGGAAGCACATAGCAAGTGGTCACATGCGATGCGTATGTACTATGTACGATGTACATATATATTTGAGTTTTGTCCCTTTGTACTTTGTGAACTCCCTAACTGCTCAATGGTTTCTTCTTTTCTTCTTCTTCCTCTTCATCTTTTTTACAAAAAAAAAGATCTGATTCTTGTGATTCTTCCTTAAGGTTCTGAACATCAAATGCATGCATACTTTTTGCTCTTTCCTGAAATCCTTTATCCACAATATTTTTTTTCTCTCTCTATTTCTCTCTCTTCCTGCAGAATCCAGAAAAAGAAAACAAGAACAAGACGAGGAGAAAAGAGTGTCGGTGAAATAGAATGGAATACAAGTACAAGTATGTAGTTGCAACAACCGGAGAAAAGAGGGGAAAGTTCACAGACCTTACTTTTTATCTGTCCTGACTCTCTTTTTACTTTCTTTCTTCCCTTCCCTCTTGGCTCTCATGCTGTATCAAAGTTCTTCCACCAGAAAATATATACAAACTGAACATAATGTGAAGTGAACGTTTTTTATTACCTGTATCACCATACCATACTGTATTCTGTCAAGATATATCTATCTATCCCAACTACTGTTACTACTTTTATACGACTACTATGTACCTCTTTTTGTCCATTTCACCTTTTATCCTCAACAAAAATCTACCTTTCAAGTTTTTTCACCAACTTTGATAGCTTTCTTTGATAAGGACAGCCAAGAACCACAGCAGCTCCTTGCAATTTATATACATGAGCGTTGAAAGCATTACTCAGTTGCTACTTTCATCATATCTCAAAGAATCTCTCGCCACATTTTCTCCGTACGTTTACTATTTTCTCCTGGCCAACAATCTACACATGATCACAGCACACTGACATTGCACTGTGAGATGATACATAGTGACTAGTGAAAGAGTTATTTATTACACAAGAGAGAGAGAGAGAGATTGAGCTAGAGACAAAAAGACTGAAAAGTATGTTGTGTGTTCCATTATTATAATAATAATACGCCACAGTCCACATTCATAGTCATAACCTTGTGACAAGACAAGTTGGTTCTTTGGACTTTCTTCTGTTGAAAATCATGCAGCATACAGATTTATTATGTTACATAATGTATACGCGTATACATATAGCGTCCATGTTGTTTTACAATATCTACTGCGATATCGTTATCACTTATTGTTAAAAGACTGGCCTGGCACATTGTACCTTTTACATGTTCCCTATCTGTCGCTGTAGTTAGTAGCTGGGTTTATGACGCCATAATATAACAAACTATAATAGTGTCATGTCTATCCAAGTCATAAATAAGACAAAGAAATGGAGAACGAGAATGAGAACAAGAGATAGAGAGAGAAGGAGTGAGAAAATTGTGTGTCGTGGTTTCCTTTGCTCTGCTTTACCTTGCCCTGCCTTGTCCTCGTCAAAGTCGTTTATCCTCTTATCCTCTTATAAACCTCAATTTCATAATATAAGTACATGTAGTACAATGTACAGCAGATGAATTTATCTTTATGTACATAAAGGTTTGCAGTCCGTGTACATGTACAATGTACATACATAGTAGTAGTAGTAGTAGTTGTCGTCATCGTCATCGTTCTCGTAAGTCACGTATAATGACCGAGACAGAAAGCAGAAAGAGAGAGAGAGAGCAGATATAGTTAGTTAATGACTGTGGGAGAGAGAAAATGGATAATGGTAATTATAAGGAGGGAAAGGCAGAGGAGAAAGAGAAAGAACTCGAATACGATGACGACTACAACGAAGAGAAATCTGCTGCTATGCTGAGAATGAGCGAGGGAAAGAGAGAGAGAGAGAAAGAGTATGTGTGTTTGCTACCCGGGTTTTGTCTCACGTACAAACCACGTCTATGTCTATAAAAGAGGGGAGCGAGAAAGATAGATGTGGAAGGATAAGGAGTTATGAAATACCGCAATAAAATCTAATATGCCTACACAATACAATGCATACATATCGTACACCGACAACCAACAACCTAGTTGTGTGTGTGTGTGTGTGTATGTGATAATGCATAATAATATCATGTCATATCATGTCATATCTTTTGGGCTTTGAGTTTTCAACTTGAACTGCTGCTCCCTTTGCAAAGTTGTAGCTTGTTAGAGTCAAGAACTAAACTAAAACTCACCTCGCATTGAAAGGGCTTGACTGAAGAGTGGATATGCGCGTGTTGTTTCAGTCCCGATGAGGTCGCAAACGTCTTCCCGCATTCACCACAAGCGTGGATTCGGGGACTCGTATGCTGTGCTCTGTTTTTATGTCCCCCCACGAGTAAAAATAGCAACGATCAATTCAACAACAAAAAACGTTTATTTGAGTTTATAAGCATGAATGTTAAAAGGAGAATACTTAATGTTTACTGATTACTGGTACAAGAGTAAAACAATAATTTATGAAAAAAATTGACCGTGAAAAGGGCATACCGTAGATGTCTTTGAAGACTTGCAATGTCCGTTAAAGATCTTCCACATTGACCGCAGCTGAAAGGAAAATGGGGATACAAAATTAGGCAACGTAAAACAATTCCATTCTCTTAAAATTATCTACTGTCTTTAACTATAAGAATTTCACAAGACACAGTACTGTTTATATATATTCAATTTTTTTGTTGGGAAACTTTGTAATTTTATTTTTGTTCAACTTACGGATACTTTTTATTAGATGCCTGATGTTGTTGAGAGAGTGGGGAATTATTATTACTAATATTATTGAGATTGGTATTACTGCTGCTATTACTGTTATTATTAGAACCATGAGCACCACCAGAAGTCAGATGACCCAAGAGGAAACTACTCGAGAGAGCCGAAAAGCCGTGACCGTTGTTATTTAAACTAGTTGTATTATTACTAATTGAAAAGTTATTACTACTGTTATTACTATTAAGATTGCGATTATTATTATTGTTATTGTTGCTGAAAGAATGATGGAGATTATGATGATGGCTTAATTTTCTATTTCTTCTATTGTTTCGAAGGTCGTGTCCATGTCGACCGTGACGAACGTCATCTTCCTCATCATCTTCATTAATATGTTCTTCTAGTTCCTCCTCCTCTTCTCGTTCACTTAGGTCACCTTCTTCACTACTGCGACTCAGGTGAAAATGACGTCTTGTCGTATTATTGTTACTAATATTATTAGACTGAATACGATTTTCATCTTCCTCTTCTTCTTCTTCTTCCTCCTCCTCAACACGATCACTTAAGCCACTCTGGTAATGTTCTAAGGATTTTCCAAACAAAAAACAAACAATCTTTATTTTATTTTCACACACAACTATACACAATACACCACAAAAGAAATGAAGCAATGCACTGCGAAGAGTTGAGAACTGATTTTTCTAAAATCCCTGTATAAAGTATCTATTTCTAGCTCAGTTTTAACTTTTAAGGTTCAAATCAAGACACTCAATCCGATTGATGGACAACAATGAAGTGAGCAGCCTTCCTACATGCCTACCCTCACATAATATTGTTAGACACCAATTTATTATTGTTATCATTATTATTATTATTATTATCCAAGAGCAAACAATGAATGGTACTATCAAAGGAAGCCAAACCACCCGGAAAACTGAAAACCAAAGCCCCAACGATACATACATAAAGTTCAAATCCAAATCCAAAATAATCACCTCACTCAATATATATTTAAAGTGTATAACTACACATAGCGTCGCCTCCACATCCAAAAGTCAATAATATACCAAAAGCAAGGGGAAACGAATCATATCATCATCACTCCATACATATGCATATATGGTAGGAATATACCACGATGATAGAAGGAGGAATCCGAGCGAGCAATTCTTTCGGAATCACAATCGTAAACATGAATCTAAACAGAAACAAATGTTATATAACTGACATATGTACAACATAATGTTGCTTCCATTTTATAGAGGAAAAAGTCTAGCGCACAAAATAATACAGACAAGTCCATTCATTCATGTACAAACGCGATACACATTACATAAGGTAGCATATATATACAATATATGTTTACACATGTACAAATGACAGGGATTGTGCGTCGGTCAAAAGTCGTGAGTACTGATAAAAAGATGACACCTGGGCAGGCCGGAAGCTCGGTATCAGAGCGAGGGAATCAGAGGCTGACACACAGAGGAAAAACGAGGAACGGGAGTAGAGGAATATACATACATGGGGCTCGTGCCCTAGTCTTACTCGAGTTCCTTCTTCCTACACATAGTAATAATAATGATAATGATAATAATAATAATGAAATACTTTCATGTCTCAACGTCCCTCATTTTGTAACTTTTTCGTGTTATAAAAAAGGTGTACACTACCTTGCTATAATACAGGAAAGGATACCCTGTCTGTACATTTTGCTATGCATAAAATCCTCAGTAAACGTACAGTAAACGTATTTTTATTATATTATTACTATCTTTTTCTAGAGGAAAAGAATGGAAAAGTTCATATGGACATTTTATAAGGAAATAGCAACACAAATACAATGTGATTGCATTTAAATTATGCGAGATTCATCGCTATTTGAAATCTATATACAGTCTCTTCACGATGGATTTTCATTTTCGATTTCAGGTCCTCGGCTACCATCACACATGTATGTTACATTACACGACCACATATTCAACAATGCATGTAATAATCGCTCGTGTTGGTAATAACGCACGTTTTATCCATTCCCCTTTGTTGCCTTCACTTTACTTGCCTTGTGTATGTATATGCATGGACTTTTGCTTCCAGACGGCATGGTTGCTTCCGGTATTCAGGTAATTTATTAATCAGTGTGTGTGTGTGTGTGTCTGTATGTGTAGTGTGTATGACTGAGGGTGTGTGTTTCATTTTTTTACGTTATTATAAAAGCTTTTCCTGGAGGGAAAATCACCATTATTGCTTACTCGGTTTTTCGTTATGCTCGTCAATGTGACTCTTTAATACAGGTGATGCGGTCCCTCACTATAAACACTAAGCTATAGGAAAAAAATAGCTGACTCTCCATTTTCTGTATAATTACTGCATTATTTATGCTAAACTGTAAATCCAAATCAAATCAAGCTCATTAAACGTCCAACCAAGTAAAGATCGTCAAAAGTACTTTAAATCAAGACGTAAAATCAAAATAGAAGATTCTTTGGCTATATATTTGAACATACGAGTAAGGGCAAGCAGGTGTTGTCAACTGAGCTTGAGCTCAAAGCTCAAGCTTGTAATCAGAAATGTTATCTTCTTGATTTTTTCTATAAGTGATTTTCTATAGTGGTAACCTGAGCCTGGGGAATCTGATGATAAGAATGTTCCTTTCCTTGTAATTATTATATATGAATGAAAAGGCTCCTTTCATGCTTTTTTTCTCCTGTCATCGTCTTATTTATTCCCTTTAACTTTACGATTCTTCTCCATTCAGTCGAATTCATTCACTTTTTCCACATTCATTCACCCATTCACTCGCGAGCCCATTTAAATTCATAGGTATACATACACACATACACACACACAGGGAATACTGAGGAACAAAAGAGGATGTACAACGGTGATGCACCCAAAACACACAGGCATCAAGTCCGTACAGTGGCCAATTATACACTTATCTATCTATTTGATTTCGGGACTTTGCTTTACTTCATTTCCTTGTCGTGTATTACTTTTGCTTTTAGTATGCACTCATGTCTAGGAAATAGTTGAGAAGGCAGCTGGAATACTTCCGGTTCTTCAAAATACAGCAACAACAACAAGAATAATAATAATCATACGTAACGTTGAACTCTCATAACATACCTATGCATATTAGACAAGCACAGTATAAAATACATGTATAACGATTATCATCGTCTCATCATACATAATTCTATTGTGCATTCGGCAAAAAGAAAAAAGTAATGGCCCTCTTTACTCTTGTCAGTCCATCTTTTTTCCTATACCTATACTTGAAAAAAAAATTAACTGACACCCGGTGTGAGTCGTTGAAGAAGAGTATACCACACACAAACCCCATTTTAAATATGTCATATACCTTTTTTGACTATTTGGATTTTCAACGGTTTTTTCCTTCGATTTCCTTCTTTTTGTGCATTAATATGACCGTTTCAAAGCTTTCAAAGGAGTAAATATTATATAACTCGTAACAAAAATAATTGAAAAAAGAATTTCACCTTTATTAGTATCAGAGTATTCATCTTCGGCGATGGATGACTCGAGGTCTTCACCGTTCTGAAATAAATCAAAGAAAAACAAAAATATAGAATTTTGAAGCAAACTCGCATGACGCATGTGTATAAGCAACGATGTCATTATTAAATGATCAGAAAAGAAACTGTTCCAACATTTAATCCTCATAATATGTAGCATTACTATAAACTTTTGTAACAAAAATGTAAAGGGCTGTCCCTTCGTTTTGCTATCATTATTTATTTTTTTCATAACATGGAACAAATCTTCCGGTCGTGATTCCACAGCAAGTATAATCATTTTCCAGATGGATAACTTCTTTTTTCAGACAAACCAAAAAAAACTCTTCATTACAGCCCTCGTTGCCGTCATCATCATCATCATAATAATAACCGTGCAATCACGATGATAATGATTATTATTGGTCAAAGATATACACACATGACTGGAAAAGTCCGGAAAGCTTTTTACTTTCCATGATTCACAAAAAGATGTCTGAGACGATGGTCGCAAAATCCTGGGAAAAGTCTAATGAGGGGATCGCATGAGGAGAATCAAAGTAAAGTGTGACTGACTGCCTGACCGACGATATGTTTGATGCTCGCTTGGCCTAACCTGGACTCTGCCACGATGACGAGTATGAGTATATATATCGTAGGTACTAATATAGCTTCTAAGCCCCAGTCAACTACATACATACATACGCCATAATATACTTCTTCACGATGCAGGAATCAGTCAGGGCAAAAAAGGGACAACATGAAACTTTGGTTGTTTCGATTTTGATTCTGATATCGGACTGCTGTCCACAATCTAACTACAACTCCAAGGTCCATGATATGATGTCCGCCCGTGTCCTCTCTCTCTCTCGCTCTCTTTCTCGTTCTCTTTTTGCCCTGTCTCTCTAGTTATAATCGTAGCGTGCTCAATTCTCAACTCAGCACACGAGCCTGCTTTGAAAATTGCAAACAACAATTTGAGTGGAGGACACTCCAAAGCGCGAGCGGGAACAAGAGAGAAAGAGAGAGAAAACGAGAAATAACAACTATAGGAAACTAGTAACTACACTCTATCACACCACACCATTAAATTAGTGGTTACTGCTCGGCTTGTTCCTTCTCTATCTCTTTCTCATATTTTCCCTTTGTTATCGACATGGAGCTTTGACTTCTTTGACCAGGACTTTGATTCCAATTGACGATACGAGCCACACACTCTATACACTATACATTATACATGTATATAGTATACTAGCAAAACATGTTAGTAGATACATACTGAATATGTACACGTTTATCTTTATACAGTACAGTTGCAGTTGACCGGTGCCCAATAACATGGTGGCAATACAATAACAAAGCCTGTGTTTTATGTGTACATACAGGCTTTGTGTATACTTTACGCAGTATGTACATGTGCATTGTACATACATGCATAGTCATAGTCATACACCATAGCCACAAATCCAAATCTAATGATGTGATTACATACATTAAGACTTGATGACCACGAACGCCAAAGTAAAGCAGAGGCAAACCAAACCATGACACGAACTGTAGAGATAAAGATAGGCTAGGACAACTGCTGTAAAGCTGTAAACTGTATCAAAATATGTACACCGTCCCCATTTCATACACTATGCATTATACACATAACAACGTGGCGTGTGGGTGAGAGTAGTATCACAAAACTATGGAAAGAGAGAAAGAGAGAGAGAGAGCACCCCGGTGGCACCCTGCGGTTAATACCTTTTTAATAAAAAAGATGCTGGACCCTAACTGTATATAGATACACGCACATACATACAAATGCGTATATAATATATATATGCTCCCTACGGAGAGTCACCGATTCAGATCCTAAAGCAACAGTACCCACATCCCTATCCAAAGCCGTGGCTAAAGCCAAGCGTTTACACACGTATTACACAGTTAGCTCATGCATATTAACACTATTTATGCGCAGGGAGGAGGATTGAACATCCTTTTGAAATGTTTCAATTTTCCTTTCATCTTTTTCTCCTCTTTTGATTTTTAATTTGCGTCGAAGTAGAAAAACAGTCTGGTTTGCACAAACCAAGAGAAAGAGGGAGAGAGAGAGGTATCAAACAGACATTTTTTGGCTTCAGCTATTTAACCAGCTATACCTCACGGAGAAAATAATCAATATTCCTAGACTGAAGAGGAAATGGCAGTGCAGAGAGGAAGAAACTATGGAGACAAGAAACAAAAGTCAAAAAATGGTATCCCCGAACCCATCCAGCACTAACATTCTTACGATTTATTCACCTCGAGATTTTTTGCCCTGAGACATATATGTAAGATATATACCTATTACATATAGAAGTAAAAAAGACGAGGCATCTTTTATTTCCCGAGCAGACTCTCACCTAATCGAGATGGCTTTAGATGGTTGTGTAAGTATTACGCATCATCATAAGAATCACCGTCGTCATCAAGATGTGGCACTGAGAGAGTCTCTTCTCTTCTGAGTCGCCTGGATTTCAGGACGATTGTATGTAGAAGAAGGCGAAAGTAAAAGATCGACGGAGAGAGAGCGAGAGAGAGTTAGAGTAAGTGTCAGAGAAAAGAGACACAGAATGAGAAAGAGAGCGAGAGACTAAGTGAAATGAGAATGGCGAAGATTCGACGAGGAAAAGCTTTCACAGCTTCAGCGACTCGAGACGAACTTGGGGCATTAATCACACAGTGCACATCACTCTGATTCCCACGTTTCAAAAGAATCTCATTGGCTCGAATATATACAATATAGGGAGAATCTCGAGATGGCTAGAGAGCTCTTTTTTGGTTCGAGAGCGAAAAAAGTTTTTCTTACACTTCATACGTATATATGTACTTGATGTATTACAGACAAACATTAGATATACTTTGTATGTATGTTTGTGTATACATATCTTTAGATTCTCATATGGATCATCGTCTTTGGGGTAAATTGGGCTTCAAGTAAGTTGATGTGCTCAAGTTGAAGCTTTCAAGTTTCTTTTCCTTTCGTCTTCATTTTGCTCCTCCATCTCGGAATTGAACTTGAGAGATTGAGATTGAGTTCGAGGAGCTCTCAGTATTCTTTCTTTCTCCTACTCTGCAGTCTATCTTGTTCTTTGCCTCTATGTTTGCTTCGATTCCATTATTTTGCTATGTTCTGCCTCTGATTTCCTATCTGATCTCTCTCTTGGCCAGTCTACGAGAAATATCCGAAGCTACCGTCCAACCTTTACTACTTCCATGCTCCACCTCTATCTCTACCACCGCCCCATCCCAAAATCCTACAACCCAAACTCTCGACTCTCTCCTATTCTCCATTTCTTCAAAGTTTCCTTCTATATTCTATACGCTGAGAATAAAAAAGTTTCTTGGCTTTTTCTTGTCTTTACTTCTTTCTCTATCGCAGACAACTTTCCAATCCGAATCTCCCATTACACATATATTATATACGTGATGCGTACATGTATATCTCCAGTACATGTATCATGTATACAAAAATAGACTTTTGTATCACATCAAGACTATTCGAGATTGCTTGTATCCTCTTCTATCACATGTTATAGCATAAATATATACGCAAATAATAGTTATGTAATATTGTAGATGTACATATTTTACATGTAACTAGAAGACATATAATAGAAAAATCAATGTCTGGAATGAGCATTTGGCATGTCTGCGATTTATCCTTGATTTGTATCGGTTGGCAAGAAATGAGCGTCGGTTTAAAAAAAAGTATCTGAAAGTATTTAGAAGCTCCTAGAAGCTTTGTTAGTGGCAAAACAGAGTAAATTTCCGATTTTCAAAGTATAACTAATACGTTTCACAGCTCACCGGATATTATTTATTCTGAAACCTGTTTTTTTACAAATTTGAGCATAGAAAAAAATTGCAAGTCATATATTTCCAAACAGGTATGCTCTTCGTCTATACGGAGGGGGAAACCCCTTAGATTAAGATAAGATTACGACGGTGAACATTGAACTAATAAAAACACGTACTGCCCGAAAATTTTGCTGATAAAAGTTCGTTGCTATAACCGACATCCCTTTCTTGCCAACCGCTAATAAAGCCCTCCTTTATTCCATTGAATATGTATATATTGTGAGTCTGCAGGTTTAATACTCCATTCCACTAGCTTAAATGGGTTTCCTATGGATTAAGCCAAAGTCTCAAGCTTCTTCCTTCTTAATACATCCATGTTCATGTTCATGTTTCACTCCTCAATACTTTTATCTCTAGGTCCAGTGTCCGTCTTAATTCCTTTCCGTTCAATATAATGTATTTGCCTCTTTTCCTTTCTTTTGTGATGCTCTTTGTTTCGCCTCGTCTGTCTATTGATCACCCAATACGTACAATTCGTATTTTGTTTCATCCTCTTCTTATACTCAATCAATTATTTTTATTGCACATTTTCGTAATCCACTGTCTTAATTCTAATTTCTCCTCAATTCTATTACCTCTGTAATTTATCCTGTAAGGTTGAATATGGAGAAGAAGAATCGGATTGGTTCGGGACTACTTTTTGTATAGTACATTTTGAAGACAAGCTTTACTTTAGGCGAAAGAGACACAGACAAATAGAGAGGAAGAGAGCCAGAGAGAGTGAGAGAGGAAAAAGTCGAAGGAAAGATTTCATTGCATAGCTCATAGCTCTGCGTGTTCTTTTTCCATAACACAGAGAGAGAAAGGAATAGAGAGCTGACGCATGCTTGGAAATTCACAAGGAGAATCCCTGCGCTTCATCGTCCACGTCGAAAATTCCGAATCCAACTGACAACAAGATCCGCACATCATCATCATCATCCAATTTCAACATGTCACATATTGGCTTACAATACGTACATACATATAGACTAAAGTCGTCTTCTTTTGTATACAAGTTTTAGTCGTCAATAATACAGTTCTATACGAAAATTCGGCTTTCTTCGAATTAGGAAGGTTATACCTTTGAGCATAATAAATACCGTATTTTGTAAATAAATAATAGATACATATAATGGCATATTAAATTCAAATCTGTTTCCCCTTATTATTCACACATTGCTATAAAGATTTCGTCTATATAAGAGTATCAAGCTGAGGAGAGTTGAGCCAAACTGTTGCATAAAAGGGACCCAAAAAACCAAACACCAATTGACAGGAGGCAAGGATAAGAAGAAAAATAAGATGAGCTGAATGTTTTATACTATGCGTAATAATAATATTAATATTAAAGCTATGAATTTGTAACATGAAATCATGTGAATTATGTTCGCCTAGATCGATGGATGGATGGATGGATGGATGGGTAGATGGATTGGATATGAATCTGTGGCAGAGCTAGTGTGAAAAGTAGGGAAATTGAAAGAGCATTTTTTTGTTTATTTGTGAATGGGACAACACCATTGACAACTAGTAGGACAACTATGAGATCATGATGATGAGGGAAAAATCTGTGTATATGGTAGATACATGTGTATTTTTTGTCCATGACATCTCAATCGGACGGACACTTTGGGACAAAGGATGAGTCCCAGGTGGATCCCTCTTTTTGTCAGCAGGCGTTGATCCGTTATTTGCCGTCATACAGAGTATGTATATTCAATACATCATATGCAATATACATACACACACGATGCGATGCAATGCAATGCGTTGGCATTCATCTTCAATGGATGGATTCAAAATCTATCCAAAATCCAACACAGACAGACTAATCGTGTTTTTCACATTTTCTCCATCCATTCCACACCAGTGTACCGTATACAATATATACATCGGGCCTACTCAAATTCAACTTATTCAACATAATATTTGTCTCTGTATGATGAGAAGAAAGAACTATCCACTGACAGAAGAAGGGAAGGACCCTCGCTGTCTCTTTTTTCTTTTTCGATCTATCTCATCCTCATTCTCTCATTTTCCCTCCTGCATGAATTTTGAATTCCTTCACAAACAAGGGTCGTCGTCGTTGGAATGATAGTAATAATAAAAATAATAATTATTATTACCATTTTTCTAATCTCTATCTATTCATCGTGTTTACATAAAGCAGCTATACCTTCCATGCAGCAAATGAACCGGCTAGAAACCCATAATGTGGACAATGAATATGGACATGTACTTTAATACTTTACTTTCGTCATCACCCTCATTCAGCATTCAGCATATTGGTACAATGTCGATTGTACATAGATATGTACATACAACACATCGTTGTCAACATATTCATCATATTTATCAGATTGGTTTAAAACTCTTAAATTCTTCACCAGTCACCCTGATCCATTCAATTGTTATTCAAAATTCAAAGGATAAACAAGTAAAAATCTAGTAAAAATAACCAACA
>JAQIVE010000160.1:0-49941 GCA_034698285.1 Sminthurinus bimaculatus
ATTTATATCGGTCTAAAGTAAAATCAATATTCCCGCTTGAATGAAAATTTCACTATTACCATAGAAAAAAATTTTTTTCGTCGCGATTTTTTTCTATGATGACTGTGCGCCCTTTGAAATAAATTGCGGTGGCTTGTCTCGGGTTAACCAATGTATTTTGGCTTGCGTTAGCATTATTTAATACTTTATGATATTTTTTACTTTTTTACCATCAAACAGCAAACAGCTAGATTGTCCGTAATGAAATTCTATTATCTAATTAAATATCAAAAGTGTGAACATTGTGAACAGTGAACAGAAGTAAAAAGTAAAATATAAAATAAGTATTTATTCAGATTTGAGTTATTATTTTTCAGTTTTCAGAGTACAAAGTACCAAGATACTGCAAACCAGCAAGCAAGTTCATCAGACCCAGGAATCTTGATACAAAGTAAGTAAGTACATACAATAATTTAGCATTTAGGATGGTCAATGGTGTATAGTGTATATTGTCACATTAGGCATAGGGGTACTAAACTTTTTGCTAAGAATTCAACATTAAATTTATTTTTATCAGGATTTACGATACTGTTTGTGCATCATGGTAATAATCATTGAGAAGCTTGTATTGTATGATATGGTTTGAAGTTACAGTTTACGCGTTCTTTCCACTTGTAATTAGTCGGAGAGCTAGTTGCGTTTTCTCGTGTTGTCCGTCCATATACAAATGTAATATCCAGCATTCATATTATGATTTTAATACTTTGAATATTATATAAAATTCTCTATTAATGTCATAATATGTATAAGCTCTTGGTAAATAGTATCGGGTGACCGCAAAATAATTAATGTATTTCAATGTCAAATAATACATTGAAATTTAACATACATAATTAGCAGACTTCTTGTTATTAGTACACAGCCTTATCAATTAATTAACCATGATGAATTGTTCAGAATTTTGAATATATATACATATATATTCAGTATCTAGTGAGATCCATGTATCAACTTCGACTTATTTTAATTATTGGTATAGTTCTCGGTCGGTCCTAAATCTGAGAACATCTTCGTTTGGAAATTATATCATTATGTTTTAATAAATGTATGTACATGAGGCTTTTTTCGTTTCATTATTTAAGTTTTGCCTTGACTATACGTATTAGGGAAAAGTCAGTTGTTCATACCGTACAAATGGAGTCAACAGTGTGCTGTCTATGTGCTCGTATTTACTTTTTTTATTCTATTACAAATGTTGTGCATAGTGACTAGCCTCAAGCTCACCATAATATACACTACATATATGTACTTATTTTCCAAGTCTTAATGACTTTTCATGATGATTACACACATATGATACAATGATGATAATAATGACGACGATGATGTTTGAAAACTACAAAAGTCAAATAGAATAGAAGAAAAAACAACATAATAATGATAATACAGCTAGCCGTATTATCATTATTGTGAATATTATTATTATTATAAGAAGAAGAGGCAGAGGAATTTAATTACTCAGAGATTTGGTCTGTTATTTTTTCCAACCTTCATGAAACTTTGTGCACTGCATGAATGAGGGACGGCGGGGTACAAGAACTTTTCGTTAAGAAGATGCCTACAAACAATTAAGTATATATACTGTATAACCAGGTTGCTATATGTGTTCTAGAGTAGCAAGGAACTTTGAATTCGGTTTATGGGTTAAAACATGCCGTGATTGTTTGCAGTAATAATTGTGGTGTATGATAATCGTACAGCTTTTATGTATGTGTGCACCAAAGTCGTGTATAAATATTTAGTATTGATACACTTTTCGAATTAATGTTAACGTGCAAATGCACATGTTTACACGATGTTAATGTGCATCAGAAAAAGAGTGAGAGTCATCTTCGTTTATTCTTCTAACATGTGGATAGAATCAAACGCATACAATGAAGGACTTTAGGCATCTGTATACTGGGAATGTGTATATACTTTACACAGCCATTTCATGTAGAGCAACTCTCTGAGCATTAAATTGCATTGTGTATAGTGTATGTTTGTGTATACCATACGCAAAGACTGAAACGACTCGAATAACTCTTTTAATATACTGTGAATAATCGAAATATGATACAAAAAATCAGAGTGGTCATTGGGCTCGTTACTATCTTTTTTTTCTCCGCCGCTCACTCCGGCAGCATAATAGTAATGATTGAAAAAGAAAACACAGTTAAATGTGAATATTTTCATGCTCCATGTACTTGTGAATGATTCTTAAATTGCTGCAATATGCTTTGTGCATCACTTTTGAGTTTCATATATCAAGCCGCACGTATTTTTTTACAACCAATTTGTTTATTTTCTGTTTACTGACGATGACACACGCACATTGAGGGAAAAATTCATTGTCATGTCATGTAATGAAATTGGTTCAAAACAAATGATGGGGCTGATTTGTACCTATATGTATCTATGATGCATAGGCATTAGCCATGCACACAGTTGTACCTCCAGTTGTATTAATGTATTGTATTAGTTTTGAACTTTTCTCGAGCGATTTTAATTATTTCACAATCGTCATTATGATGGCATTACAAAATAAGATCAATATACTATAATTGAATGTCAGGCTGTAACTTTTCGCAGATGCCTAAACAATGATCTCTTACTCGACCAAAGCTACATGGTTCTTGGTGCATCTTTATAATAGTAAACACCTACCTTAAGATTGGTGCTTAGTAGTCACCAGTGCTCTCGAATTCCTTCATTGCTGCGTGTATTATCGATTCTTATGATTCGAGTGTGTTGTTCTAAAATTGTCATCAGTATCGTGCTGGTGCATAAAGAAAAAACAAGTAGGTAATAGTCCTAATAATAGTGAATAGTGACGAAAGGAGAGCAGAGGCATTGAAGTTGGAGGTGCAATAAATTTTTGTAAATCATTGCATCTTATTGATTTGTAAAATCAATAAATTTAACGAAGAGGACTCTCTGAATAGACACTGAGATTAGTTGTCTGGTAACGCACAGGAGTTCTGAAGTAAGGTTATCCTGAGAACTTCAATTGATCATTATTTCGTTTGTATAGTAAATAGTAGTATCTGTGTGTACAGTATACCGACCGAGGTAAATACTTACAAACAGTATAGAGTGAACAACTACATAGTGATGCAATGATAACACCAACATTAACTATCAAAGTACACAACACATACAGCACACACACACTCCCTCTCTTTCTTTCTATAATATATAATGGAACACATAAAGCTAAAAATTCCGATTTTAGCGGTGTGCCACTATAAAAGAATCTATAACAATAATTGCATTAAAGATGCATGTTTTCTTTGGTGGGTTATGTATGTGGCATTCCCAATGCAGCAGGTATCATTCAGCAAAGAATAGTGAAACATTACGAAATAAGCACCCAGTCCCATGATACATATACATGTATGTACCCGCATCTTTACATGTACAGTAACCCAAGTTAACTCTAAAACGACCTTAACTGCTAATATTTTTCGTCAACAGATTTTGGGGGAAATTCAGATGTTTGATGTTCAGAAAGAAAGTATAGAGGGACTCCTTCATTTCTTTATTGCTATTTATTTCCTTTTTCATTAAATCAACTCGCATGTGACAATCAAATATCAAAGTAATAATAATCACTGCTGAAAACTGAAAAGAATGAGACAATGATGATAATAATACCTCATGTCGTTGTAAATATAAGTGGATACACTATGGAGTACATGGCATTCCGTGTAGAAGATGAATAACGAATGACAATACATACATACAACACAGCACAAGACAAAGTAGATTACTGCACATATATGTATATGTAGTATTATGTATGATGTAACTATTGAAAAATTGTACAAATACAAATAAATAAATACTTTACAAATATAGAATTTTATGAGAACTTATCGAAATTCGCTACGTGTGTAGCTGTAAATTATGTGTGAATATGTGTAATATCATTGAACACAAATATAAATAATACAAATACATGATATACATTTATGTACACACAGAGTTGCATGCTATACATACATACATACACAAGCATGCTATTCCCAAGTTGTACAGCACACACAAAGAGACACTGTGAGACTTTCGCCAAGTGGTCCGTAATAAATTGGTTTTTGGAAAGAAGTGTATCACGAATTCAATTGTTCATCTTTTCATTCTCTGCCGTGTGCGACACATGAGAAGAGGAGAAAAAGGAGAAGATGGCACGTATAATAAAATATTACGAAGATGTACACAGATGATGTAAAATTTGAAATACAAATAAAAATTCCTAACATTTATCTCTCACATCAGTTGGTCATATACGTAGACACCATACACATACGTACATACTTATATCTGTGCATAGGTGTAAAAGTGTAAGTGTATGAAAGGGAATGTGGTGCGACTAAATCTTCTTCCTTTTTACTCATGTATATATTTTATTTCTTATCTCTGGCCGTCTGAATTCTAAATTCAAGTCAATTGAACACCCAAACATCATTATTGCCCTGTTATTACTATCGTTATCATCTGTACACTTACATAATTTGCTTGCATGTGTGTATGTGCAAAGTGTATACACATAGCTTGTACTCATAGTATTATTTAAGACATTCTTCTTCCACATATCTTTTGCTACCATGAGCTCCCGTCAATGAAAACTCTGAATTTCAAAGCTGAGAGCACACAATAAACAACGAAACACAATTTGAGTATTATTCCTACAAAGTAAATACAAAACTAACAACAAGGAGGAAAATGAAAAATACATAATTCAGATACATAATGCTTTTTAAAAGAAGCCCTGTAGATAAGTAAATAATAGTGATAAAACGGAGGCTGAGAAAACTGATGATATAGACGAGGACAAAAAGTTCTGATCTGAGCTAGAGAGCGAGAGTGTATTTCTGTGTTTGAGATCAAATTAAAAAAAAATCTTCTATTAAGTACTTTACGTGATGTTTTCATTTTTTTACCTGTATTCTATTTTTACGTTGTATAATATAAATATCAGCGGTTTGCATATTATTTGTATCTACATGCACAAATACACATGCCAAAGGCAGAAAAATCATTTCATGTCCATATACAATTTCTTTACAACTCTTATTACATATTATTGACATTGTTAAAATTCGCTGTCAATTGTATTATTATGTATTACAGATGTAACAATAATAATAATAATAACATGTAATAAAATAATAATTAGTCGTCTCCCTTTTTAGCACGCGTGTACAATATATATAGTAGGTATATGCATACATAGTTCCGTTTTCATATTGAAAAGGAAATAATATAGAGTCAGACAGAGTAGATTAAAAATGTGTGTCATCAGAACTGTTTTTTTACATAATGCCGCACCTCGTAGATAATAGTAACAGCTGTGCTATTTTAAATTTGAAGAAAAAATATTACATAAGGGGAAGATTTGAAGAAGTGTTTATTATTGTGTTTAGTACTATTTTGAATTGTAAACGGAAAAATAAACCTTTCCTTCCGCATATGTCCTTTATTCTTATCTCTATGCATATGTGTATGGTGTATGTGTAGTGTTACCTTTTAGCGTGTGTATGCAGAATGATATTTTTTGATATAAACGTACCAATTTTTACAACTTCATTCAAGAGCAGCGTGGCAAGGAGGAAACGTTATGCAAAGTGTATAAATAATGGCCTAGGAGTATTACATATATCTTGTTACATAGATGGAAATTGAGTTTAAACAGCTTCCACAATTTGTCTCTATTAATATACATACAAATTATGACTTTATTCCACAATTTATTTCCTTCATATCCGTATAGTTTCCTCATGCATTTTAAGCATTATAAAATAGCATCATCTAAGCACAGAGGTTGATTATTATATTATACGATGGTTGTTCTTTTTGGTAATTAAATAGCGAGAATAGAGATAGTTTGGAATTTGGAATCTAGTGAACAATTGAAGTTGACTCCTTAAAACTTTGAATGCAAAAGTTATGATTGCGATTATTTTTAAACCAACAAAGTTTATCGTCATTATACTACACTTGCAACTTGTATACTATGTATTGTAAATCATCATTTGCTCTGGATTCACTTTATTTTGAGGGTGATAAATAACTGTAATATGACGAAATGGAGTAAATAAGCTGATGACAAAGTTTCATTCGCTTGAGATTTTTTCGAGTGCAAAATTCATTTGAAAGCGAGTTTTTATAATCCAGGAGATACAAATTACCAGTTTATATTTTAATAAGTGAAGGAATAGATCATTTTTCAAACTCAAAATGTTTCGCTGTACTAAATAAATGCATACGTGCATGTCTTGCATTGGTATAATGTTTTACATTACATTATTATTATTATGTACGACATAAATTAGTAAAAGCTTATTCTCGGTATACAATGCTATTATTAATTGTTATTCATCTCTAGTCTAAAGAATTGTTTTGATATTGTCCGTTAAATGTTTATTTTAACAATATCTTCAAGTGTTTTGAGTATTAACTAGCTCATGAGATTTTATTCTCCTTTGGATTAGTTATTTTTCCATCACTTAATTATGTTGGATTCTACTCTCACTCGCGCCAGTCATCTTACGATTAGTTAAGGTATTGTATACAGTTTTTGTTGTTGCTGTTGCTACTACTTTGCAAATGTCAAATGTTCCAAAGTGTGTAGTAAAAAAGTCGAATATATTAGTATCTCCTTTTGTTTTTCGTCTTGACGTTTGAGAGATCTTCCAAAGAGCAGGCAGTAGAGCAGTCGATGAAGAAGAGTACATAATGTAATCTACGTATGCCATAGATGAAATGTAAAAGTATTGTCGCAAGATACACTATGCAAGTATTAAGTTTACTGGTTTACTAAGCTTTAAAAATTACATTTTAACTTTGTATCTCTTTTTCCACCAATAATTTTTTATGAGAGACGACAAGTGGACGAAATTTCTGGTATGTATTTAATCGTATTTACAGCTATTCATATTGACTCTTATAACTATTTTATTAAAAATCGTATATTATACTATAGTACAAAATACGTAACTGCAGAGTCTGTATTATATGCATAATGTATATGTATGGCTATACTTATGTAGAGAAATATTTGTAAAACAATTGACCTAGTCCATATTTATCAATGTACCTCAAGTATTTATATGTATATATATATATATGTATAGCTGTCCAAAGTAATTATGAGTAATGTGTAAAAGGGGAGAAAAAACAAATAAAAGATGATACGGCATTGTAATATACATTGTGATACATTATACATTACATATTACGTATACATAACGGATAATACATAATTTAACAGGAAGAAGCTTAAGCAGAAGCTTACAATTACACGTGTGTGTAAACATTGTGTGTGAAATTTTGAAATGGTGAATAAGTATGAGACTTGCACATTAAGCATTGACATTAGCTTCAAAGCTCGATGCATATTAGTAGCTTGTAAATTGTAACCACACATGAGGTAAATCTGTAGTAATATACATATTCATATTAATTTAATATGTGCTGCTGGTCAAGAAAAAACAGACCAAAGAACATAAGAAGCTTTGTCTCAATTTGTATTTCTTTTCTTTCTACTAACTTATGAATATGTGTAATTTAGCTGCATTCCATAATATAATACTTTGTTTATCTACGGTCATAAATACAGTATTTAGTTAGATACTCTTGAGACACTTGAGAAATTATTAGGGATATTATCGTTACAGTCGATTGTGGGTAATACAAGAAACTTATTCGACTGATCAGGTAAAACAATAGTACATAAAATTATTCAGGTAATATGTATACTTAAAAAGGACAAACTACAAACTACACACATTTATTTATCAGCTGTCAGTCTGTGAAATAATAATTTTGTATTGTATCAGTTTACCTTATTATTATTATCTACCTGGCATGGATAAAGTTTGTGTGCAGCTATTGAATTTTTGTGTCTCAGTGTCATTATTATATGTACTATGTATTATAGGTAACATGCAGTCTTATTAGTATGCCATGAAAGTATCGGGGAAAATGCAACCACAAAAGCTCATGCCATTCAGAATCAGAGTCAGGTTAAGTATGCACTGACTAACGGAAGGGTGTACGTAACACATGAGTATTCTTCTCAATTTCAATTTCAACGGTAGTTCTCGTGCATGTTTCTCCAACGTGGGTCTGTTTATACACATATGCACTATACATATACATACACTTTCAACATTGGAAGAACTGCGCTTCAGTAACTATATACATATACATAATATATAAATACGGCTCTTTGTTATTTCCCTTTGTTCATAAACTTCACTGGTGGGCACGAGAACTTTGAGACCTTTTGTATATGTGTAGTATACATACAGTGTGTAGGGAAAGCAGCAAAAAAGGAGCTTAAGGTGATGACTCAATTACATATCATCTTACCTATACACATTTGTTTTGTTTCAGTTGCACATTGTACAGCCTTTTACACTTAAGCATGAGTGGATGAGTTCATGAATGAATGCGTTTCTTTTTAGATATTTTAATGTGATTTAAACAATATTTACGTTACATGTACTAAAAAGAGTATTTGTGGCTTTGCGTCCTTAAACAATCAGTTAAGTTGTAGACTTGTAACTGTGTATGTATGCATCGTTATTAAACTGAAACATTGAATGCATCTCTTGCAGATATTTCATATTTGCATTGTAAAATTTTGTACAATATGTTCTATTCAAATGGAATACATGATACATGATATTCAAAATTATATGATCCGTTGTGAGCTGTTTATGTAATATTTAATACCCTGACATTAAAGCCGAGAGTTCTCAGCCTTCTCGGGCAAAATATGGAGATATTCTCACGCTCCAACATTTTGTATTGTCTTCTGTCGCTCCAAACTCCATTTTCAGTTTCAATAACCAGCACAATTGATGGCTTGAAATACCAATTTTTAGGTTCTGTTGGGAGACACTGTGCTGAGAATTGTTTCTTTTTATGGAGAAACGGACAGTTATATAATATGTATATATGTCTATATCGATAAGCCTAAAGCCTAAAGTTAAAAAAAGTTCGAGTATTATATTTTCTGCATCTATCATTTTTGAGCATAACACTGTTCTACGCTTAATCGTTGTATTATGACGATACTTTACCGAAAACAACTTGTGAATGAGTGTGTAAATGGGGTATAAAGACATTTATTAGTATTTTATTTTACATTTGCTCGTAATTGGTAATAATGTTCGTCATCATCGTTTTAAGTAGAGATGTTGTGAGCGTTTATTGTTTGTACACGGCACCAGGATTGTCAACGTAGCAGGGATAATTTTCCTTCATATTCCAATAAAAGTTTGTCGAACAATTTAGACCATATTTATGTCCTTTATATAAAAGACAACTTTAACTACTCCATATAATATTGTAGTACAAGGTGTAAAGCTGCCTGAAGGCGTATGTATTGTATAATGCTTCGTTCTATTCACGCAGTAAAATGTAGTAGTAGGAGTATATAATATCCAAACATAGATGAAAACTGAATTTATCTCATTTGGTTTACTTTAAAACCTTTGTTTTACTTTACAAGTGCATACACGGTTAGAAAGGAAAAAAATTGTATAAAATTCGTTGAGATTTTAAGCTTGCATTGAATGTCAGTATATTGTTGGTTGTTCAAAATGTCAGGTGAATTCTGGAATGTGTTTAATATACCCTCGTATCGAATTCTACTCCATGAATGCACATTTTTGCTCTACCTACAGTCGTTTTTTTGTTTTTACGATTGGTAAAATCTTGTACATACATATACACTCTTTGCCTTGTATTGTGTGTACAGTGATTACTGCAACTAGAATAGGACGGAGTTTGTAACCCTGAAAAATGCTTTTCTTCTCGCAAGTCGACGACGAAATTCCTTTGTCATGCATTTTAGTTATTTATACTTGGTCCTAAATGTTTCCGTGAGCGACATGGGAAGCTTTTACATACACACATAAAAGGAGGAAGTTTTTAGTGTCCTTTTATTTTATAATTCAAATTTTTGTAATACATATTTCTGCAATTTTTACTCCATTTTGTTTATTTGCTTATTGAGAGTTAACATCCCTCCTATTATTGAAGGGACGAGAAGTATGTAGATGCCAATGAAATTATTCCATTTACTCTTTTGGCCAGATGACGTTTTTTCCAATCATGTATTATAGGAAGTGAATACATGCATAATGTCTTTATTCAAAGGCCGACTTTCCTCCCAAATTCTCAAAAACGAATTGTATGTAAATAACATCCCTCTGTTTGTATTGTATGATTACACATGGCATACAGGATATTGAAGGGTATACTCTATTATTATTTGGCTATATGTACATACTTTATGATAGTTAAATTTCGATTTCATACAAATTTGTTTAATCTCTTTCCAAGAACAACAAAGAAAGAGAGAGAGAGAGAGAGAGAGAGAGAGAGAGAGAGGGAAAGAATTAGAGCAGTTATTATATAATTGTGTACGAATTCTATACTTACATACTTTACACACGTTGATGATGAGCACATAATGAACGTAACATGCTGATAATGACTTGGCGATGTGCTGACTGTTCGTTGATATTCATAATTCATTTTACATTATATATGTATACATAATGTATGTATGTGGATTAGAAAGAGCATTTAAAAATTCAAATAACGTCGCATTCGTTTTGTACCAGTATACATGTATACTGTGGCAAAGGTCATGTCATTCTCAACTCGTTGACGCGGTGTTAAATAATAACGAAGAGGAAAAGGTGTGTGTATGTATGTGTTATGTGTATTGTACAGTATAGGAAAAGTCAAAAAATTCTCCCTTTCAATAACGTATGAATGTACTTGTAGTATATTGCATAGTGAGTGAATATGGGCCTTTGATCCTGATTTCAACATGTCCATTCTCATCACAAAATATTAGCAGTGTGTATAATGAGTCTCCATCTTTAACAAGATCAGATGCCAGCTATACATATTGTAGTTCTATCACTTTTCCATCATATTCTATGGCTTGACGTTTATCATTTCTCAAGAAAATACAAATACGAAGTACGTGTAGGATATGCATGTGTGTGCATAATATGTTGATGTACACGTAGATTGTGGGGCAATAATCAGCTTGATTTTGATGTGCATATACCTACCTAATACTTTAGATGGCTTAACTCTCACTCTCCATTTCTTTCCCCGTCTGATTCTGATTTATTCTCCGAATGATTTCTTCAAACTGAAGGAGATATGCAGATGATTAGATGCCATAGATGCATAAATATGATGGTTATCTACAGCTATCTCTGATTGTGCCTTTTAATTTTTTTGTCTTCAATTGTATTCCTGTACTGTGGTGTGAAATCCACTGTGAATGATATTGTAACACTATGCATATTAGCATCAAGTTGCTTGGTATTATTTAGTTAGACTGATTTCTTCTTCTGTCCCTCGAAATTCTATACTTTTTAGTGAACATATGTATGTAATATGTAATGCAGCTGCATTTATGAGGTGCATTTATGTTTATGCTTTTTACTGGGCTAAAAGGTTGTAATGAAAAGCTGTAACCATGTCAAATAGAAAAATGCATCACACATTTCGATTTTTGATCATGATGATGCTCCACAATCACCAATCATAATCGTAATGTAAATTCAATGTAACTGTACTCCATTTATTTTATGGACATTTAATAACACTTTAAGACCATGATGGACCATAACTTACAATTTGTGATATGAAATCCAAAAGTTTTTTATTGGTAACACGATACTTATATGCCTTATAGTACTGACAATGATATTTTTGCGCTTACCGACCAATATCGTGGCTTTGTGACTGAAACTGATGATTTTAATGTAATATGCACATGACATTGTCATTGGTCGTTGATTCCATCAAAGTTTGTATTTGTAGGGACATATTTCAATGAAACGTTGAATTAGGCATGCATAATATTCTGACAGACAAGATTTTGATGTGCATAGTATATGTATTGTATGTAGATTATATGCATAATAACTAGAGATGTTGCAGGGTCAAGAAACGTTCCGTTTTAGAGTAACTTTTTTTGATATACATAACATAATAACAGTAATAATTGAGTGTCTACATTTTTTCACAGGAAATAGAAAAAAGTCAAAGTCATACCAGTCGTTGTGTAATATTAATATAGAGAGACACATCAATATCTAGAAATTATCTAGACTCACTAATAAAAAATTCTGAGACTACTGTTTATCTTCTATATCCATAGACTGCAGACAGAATTATTATATGTACTAATAGTACATACTACATGCAACATAAAAGCTGTTGAGTAGGAATTGTTCTGACTATAATACATGGTGCAAAAATGCATCTACAAATTACATTTGTGTGTATGTACTGATATTATTACCATTATGATGTCTCACGCACATGTTTTTGTGCATATATTATTATTACTTTTATCATCATAGCACAAAGAATAACGAATATACATATAGGTAAAAGAGGAAAAAAGTCGTTGAAAGCAACAAAACGATGAAGAAGCCATTGACAAGTCAAACGATTTCTCCTTCATCTTCAATTTCAAGTACTGCTAATTACTCTTATCACTCTCTATCTATGAAAATCTTTGAAGTTTAAATGCATATCACTATCAACTACGTTATTACATATTCGCATTCTATATATTCATCTTTGTCACTTTTTTTAGAGAAAAAAGATCGAGGATAACGATGAGTAACATGAGTCCCTAATAGTTGCTCAAGTTGTGCGAAGTATGTACAAGACGAATGTGTTTGATTTGAAATGTATGCATTATGCATATTTGATATTATGTACCAGGTACCAGGACACCTCAACCATAGACTCTATCCTATAATATATTATTACGACTGGAAGCAAATGCAAAAAATACATATTTATTTTAACTTTGCACCAATATCGGTTTGGGCTTGGATTTAGATTTGAATGCATGGATGAATGAAGTAACGAACACTTTAAGCTTTTCATTATTAATTTTGCATATTTTTTCACGCATTTTGCGTTGTTAGATGTCCTCTTTTGTTCTCGGGTTACAATCGGTTTTATTAGAGACTCATTGGCATGACTTTAAAGAAACAGCATGAATGAGTATGTATATGTACTTTTCGAAATGCGTTTTTACGTCCAAAAACTAAAGTAATGTAGAACTAAAAAAGGTACAACTACCATCATAAAGAATTTGAAGACAAGGTTAGGCATTATTACGAGTCTGTTTTAGAGTTAACCTCAGTAGTTCCATTAAAAAGCTTTAATGATGAAGATAAAATAGTGTTTAGTGCAGTTTATGTAAGTAAAAGAATGCAGCATGGATTGGTCTCTGAGATTATTTCTAGAATACGAGAACTGTGACTAGTCCATGCATTTCATTCAATTCTATTCATTCATTCCCTCACTTTAATTCTTAATGGATAGTAGAGATGTATTATATTACGATACACAATAAAATAACAACAATAATGCCATAAAGGTATAAATTTTATATTTCATTTTACTGTTTACAGCATTAGGCCAAGAGTTACTTGGGATTAAGCCGAAGGAAGAAAAAAAGAAACAAGCAAAACAGTAGTGCATCATATGAGTGTACAGTGTACAGTGTACAAGGTGAAAAGAACAGTGAATAAAAGAAGTTACACACCTAGGCATGTACATCCATATATGATTCGTGCATATCCTGTACTTTGCGTTGCACTAAATATGCTTTTCCATTTTTCGAAGCGAGTGTGAAACATAAATCCCGTGAAAAAACTACATGATGAGTTGTACATACATCATGCAGTACTAACCGGCTTTTTTTGTTTGGCTTCAGCTTCCAGCGTTCGGTAAATAGCCACATAAATTATCGATACATATGTTACAAATGCCCCGTTTTTCAAGTATTAGGAAGTGTCCGGCATTATAACGGTAGCTAATTTGTAAACAGCTTGTACATTTTCATTTAAAAACGAGGGGGATGATTGAATTACAATAATCGTCTTTGTACCTAGGAAAACTATTTATTGTCAAATTATCTCAAGACCTCTTGTATTATATGCTCACGTATAGAGCATCTACATATTATGGAACATTAGACAGTGGGTCCAGCTAGCTGCATTATATGTACCTAAGTGTGAATTGATTTTGATACCAATGAATTAAGTCATGCATCTACATACATAGGTATCGAGCAAAAATGGCGAAATATTCTATTGAATCAAATGTGATTTCATTATATTCAAGGAGCCTAAATCGAGTCTATGGGTGCTTTTGCTACTATAAGATCATCATTTAATTTCGTAGGCCCTTGAGACGTTCGTCTGGTTGCCTATGTCTCGCATATACATTATACATGTGTCTTGAATTTTCCAAAGGATATGACAATGAATTATGAATTCATTACAATTGCACTAACAGCAACAGTAGTTGAGTTGCATTAACTAAATAGTATTTAGTAATTGAGGATTGTATGTTAAAATTCACAAAGTAAGAGGAGCAGTTACTACAATACAGGAATACTCTTTTTCTTTTTATATGTATAGACTATAGACAATCGAAGACGATAGCGTCATATTTGTATTATATAATATATTTTTTATAGTACAGTAAAGCAGTTCAGATCACATGTTTATTTATGTTTTGATTCGTATTGTATATCTAACTGTATAATATGATGAGTGTTGGATGTTGGATGGCAGATTTTCATTCTTTCTCCAATGCACTGTTCGACATGGACAATTGAGTCACATCAAATGATGTGTGCATGCATTTTTGTTTCTGTAGCCTCTCTCGTTACAATCACACATGTACACACATGGCTAAAAGAATCAGAAGAAGAATCGAGAGTAAAATAAGAAGAATGGCAAGGACATTTGAATCACGACTACAAGGCTCGATCAGAATAAGAAGGAAAAAAATCAAAGAAGAAAAGATGCTGACAGATGAATCAAGTCTATCTCCAATCAAATCTCTTTCACCTTTACCGGAGATTGAGATGTATGTACATATGTATATGTATGTATGGAATGGATGTGTAGCCTTTGCATTTTTATAAACAACTGTATTATATAACTGAGGCCTGTTTTACTTTACTCTTCTGCCTCTGTTCTCTGGTTCTTTCCCACAGGGATGATATTTAAAAAATTATTTATTTCATTTCATTTCCCCTTCCCAGTGAGATGAGATGAATGATTAGGCTAGGTATATCAATTCCAATTTGAATTCGACAGCATTAACAAAGACAAAGACAAGTGTGTATATCTTATGTGTGATATAATATATTCATACGATTGTTTCACCATCTTAGCTTTTGTTTGAGCACGATTTTGATTTTATGTCATCTGTATTGTACACATACATACGAAAAAGCTTGATCGTATGCGTATAAACGTATAAAGTCAGAATGATAATCACAATCATAAACGCCAGGGAGGTTTTTCGACGTCTAACTGTTATTTTGTACAAGCTAATTATTATATAAAAGTTTTGATTTGTTTTTTCAAGCTCATCATCATCATCATCTTCTTCTTCTTCTTCTTCATCGACTCTTATTGGGATTTAAGGTTTAACATGAAGGAATGAAGATAATAAGGCTGATGACGAGATAATATTATGAGATGCTCCTATATCTTATATTCTTTTCTGATTTATTTAATAACATATGTGTCATCTCATCTCATCTTATTAATCCTTTGGAATGTGATATTCTTGCTTGCACACACACACATACATATTTGTACCTTTTTGCACGGATGAATTAACAAATAAACAAATAAGTCAATAATGGATTATTGAAAAACATGCGTATCGAAACAGTACATATCGTACACGCATCGCATCTCAATTCTCTCATCTTTCATCTGATATTGTGTAATCCTTTGTATATATATTATATATATGTATGTGTGTGTGTATGCGTGAGTTCTAAAGCAACAATAATGTACTAACGACACGCAAAGAAAGCCCTCAAATAAAGAGTCCTTTTAATTTTGATTTTGATCATAATCAAACTTGTACTTGAGATTAGTTACGAGATTACAACATTACTGGGAGAAATATGTGCGTAAATAAATAAAATAACATGAATAAATAGAATGTGGACGAAAGAGATCTGGGAGAGAGAGAGAAAGATAGAGCATCCACTTGTACTTAACTATAAAGGGAATGCAATTTTGTTACAGTTATACATATAATGCTCACAAGCTAAAGCTATACAACGTACAATACTATGTGCCGATTATAAAGTCATAAAATTGTTTTTACTTCATCATCTCGGTCTCAAAATGACCATGTAATGACATTTCATCCCAAAGTAATTTTATATTCCATACCATACACATGATGCCCCACTATCATTTTTATATGTAGTGTACAAATGTGTGTGTGTATAGTGTGTACATTCATGTCAAACTCGAACCGTCATCACAAATCACAAGCGTCCGTTGTTCACTCTACTATAAAATATGCTTTAAAAAAATTTGGTATCATTTATAAAACATTACAACTGATACACGACTTTATAGTGATATTGATGTTATGATTTAAAGTGAACGTAGCGAGAAAGAGCGGTGCCAAAGAAAGTCCTTTGTATGTACTTCAACATAACGAACCGTAAATTCAAATGCGAATTTGGATGAAGCTGAATATATGTATGTGTATGTATGTACGTGTTGTGTACTTAGGTAGTTTATCTTACAATATCTTTATGTATTTTCGTGAGTAACTTTGAGAGTAAAATCTTGAAATTGAAACCGGCAACGTTTTCGTATTTTGTACTTTCATGGGTATAGAGAAAATGAACAACAAGCGTATCATTTTTGTATTATGTTATACAATATCTGTATGTTATTATATATTGTTGCTAGTTGTCATTGTCACCTTCGTTGGGGAATTAAGTCAGTCAGTTTGGTTCTGCTTTTTATGAGGAATTAGAGATTTTTACACAAAAATATGGAAGAATTTAACGACAAGGGCAAGCGGCTTTAGTATTAAATATTTTTGAATAAAATTGGGTACAAGTACAAGTACCAGTCATCTCAAAATAATTCAAATATTTATTCCGAGTCAAACTCTCACGGATGAAAGAATATCATGCAAGTAAATATTTGTATAAGTAATAAGTATACATAATGCATACTTACAATATTATTCACTATTCTATCTATAGAACTGCACATTACATGACGTAAAAAAAGTTCCTTCCCTACGAAAAATGCTAATATTTGGTGTATACTAAATTTTCTAAATTTTATGGTCAGTTCATTGATGATGTTCACAAGTTGCATAATAGTGTGTCACTTTTGGTCTTTTGGTGTAACAAGGTAGTTGGGATTACATAGTTAAAGGTAGATGGCTGAAATATGATAAAGGCCCGTGTAAAATTGCAATATAGGGCGCAAAATTTCATAGTATTTACGAATACAACATGTTAGTTTGTGCTTGTACAACTCATTTTTCTCCAATGCGCACAATTTTGGACATAAAACGAAGCGAAGACGATAAGTTTACGTGCATATCTTAGTAACAAAAACAATTATGATAGCACTTATAATTTGATGATGACGTTACTATCATATGTATGTACACACAGCAAAGCAAAGCGTAGCACATTCGCGGGGAATAATGCTCATGTCTCATGTCTTCCGTTTGAGGTTATGCTGGTACATTATATCAACTTGTCATATTGTCACCGTTTTCATTTTTCAAAGGACACATATGTACATATTCGAGGCTCCTGGCCGTCTCTCTCTATCATATATGTGTGTGTACCAAGGAGCCACAAATATTCGTGTGTCATCCTCATTTGACTGCAATAGGATATAATAAATTATTCCGTCAAATTCTCCATTTAGCTATCTCATGCAATCTTTTAACTGTAACTCGTCCATCTTTATGCGGAATGTTGATACATATTTTACTCTCTATTTTTATTGTAATGGTGATTTAAATTTTTCTTTCGCTATCTATTAGCATATGGGGAAAGCAAAATTTGGACCGTCATTTCAATAAAAAATAGACATCAAGTATGCATTAAAATCTTATTTTGCTTCAACTCTGTCACCATTTCCGGAGAAGTGTGACATCAGTTTGTGTAATAGTGTAAATGCCGCAATTTTAAATTTGTGCAATTGAGGAGAGTTCAACCTGGAATAAATGACTGTATTTAAGATTTAAGAGTCTATTTCAATTTCTGCTTTGCTTTTGAAATCTCTGTAACCATTATGCAGTCATCTTTGTGCAATCATCCTAATTTAAAAAAATAAGTATTACATACATACATGTAAAGATATGTACAAATTGGAAATTTTAAGGAATCAAAGGATGATGATGATGCGACAGCGCTGATTACTCCGTATTCTATATATTTTTTCAGCTTTTGTCTATCAATCAGAACGTGTATTATAGTAAATTGATTCACAAAATGCACTGTATGAAAGTATAACATATAGTGCACATGAAAGTAAAAATGAATATAATTACACAGCTTATTTTGTATAGATTATTAATAGATTATATGAATATAAAGTCATAAATGCAATTTGTCTAATATTTAATACATTTTATATTTTCTTTTTATAATATTACGGTATTATAGGCATAATATATTGACCATGTGCGTTTTGCATGTGACATGTGACAAACTAAGCGTCAACTCCTGACAAACTAACTGACAAAGGACACCCACACAGCGAGAGAATAAGTTGTTATAAATAACCAGCTACCTATATGCAAATTGTGTGGATAGATAAATTGTATAAAAGCCTAGTTTTTGTTTCGTTTTCATCTCGCGTTATAGACCGTCGCCGTCGTCGTCGTTATCATAATTCATTATAAAAAAATTTATGTTCGCCTGTCGCTCTCATCTCTTCTTTTTCAAAGGAGACGACGTCCGTGCAATTTAAATTGTTTAACGCATGGTGTAGGAACAGCCGAAAGGACAAAAATTTTGAAATTATAATTCTTTTTTTAAACTATTAGACCTTGTCATGTGAAAACAGAAACAGAACGTACGGGTTGAGAATTCGATTCATGTACAATGTACATTATATGTTTTATGTTGATGGTATGTATTTACCTATATAATATACTTACATAATATTATGCGCTTCTCGCTCTAACGATTCAAAAAGTCTTCTTTTGAAAATCTCGCCGACAACTAGATATATATACAGCGACAATGTCCAATGTTTATCTATACAAAATATAGATACATTGTACATATAATACTTTGGCTAATATTACTTCTAGATATATACATACCTATATAAGTATGCGCTTATTTGAGTGTACAGCGAACGATAACCATAACGATGGATGGAAATAAAAAAGGTAGCAAAGAAACAAGAAACGTCTCCAATTTTCAGTACCTACTATTATTACCTAAAAAGGTAATCGTAGATATTATTATTATTATTAGCCCTCTTGTTCATTCTTGGATTCACTATAAGCTTGTTACGGTACATGTCGAAATTCAAGATTTGAGTATGATGATGATGATGATTCGATGTGATTTTTTGACGAATCTCCTTGTAAAACATAAGAAAATTCCCACACACTAATTGTTTTATCAATGTGACTATAGCTCAAAATCATTCATAAGTATGTAGTAGACAAGCCGAAAAGTTATTTGAGCTTACAACATTATATATTTTTGCACTCGTATTTATGGATTATTTTTCTCCCTCAACTTAATTTAAAACTGATTACTGAAAACCTTGACTTTCGCCTATATAATATGTATTAAAATTACTATGTCTAGGTTTTCTGCGAGCCAAAAGCTGCGGGCTTCATATTTTTGAAGGTGGCAAGTGTCTCAAAGATGTTATTACAATGTATATTATATATTTACTTGTGTTTACATAATGTACTGTGTTCAGTTCAAAAACAAGATTTAAAAAGCAAAAGTTTTTGAAATGTCTTAAAAATATACCAAAGAACGCTAGTAATTATTATTGATTACTATATTATACGCTACACGCTCAACCGTTGATATGTAGTATATGAATAAAGATACTGCAATTTCATCTGCACTAAATTAGTAATTGACTATGCAAATTTGGCAAGTGACATGTGGAAGGTGATGAAATGAATTGAGATATTATGTCAGAATTAAATTAATGAATCCGGATATCATCATATGTGTATATAGATTGTAGATACTGCCCATTAATTTTATAAAATGCTTAATGCTTGCCCATGATAATAAACTTTACATTTGTACCAATTTGATGCACAAAATACGTAATTCGTACGGAACGGATAAATTTTGAGTCTGAGTTAATTCCTGATCGAGGACTTTTACTTTGTTGGTGATGGTATTTGTAGTTTCTATAGGGAAAACTCACAATCAGATGCGGATGAAGATGGAAACATCAGAGGTGTGGTGTAAAATATAAAATACAATTTATTCCCGTCGTCCAATGTGTAAATTATCTAAAATATGTACATAGTTGGGTAGATAACTTCTCAGTTGTAGGCACATGGACAAAGTGATATGACGGATTTACTAATACTTTTGTACAAATGTATGTACTTAAGCATCCTCATTTGATTTCTATTATCTATATACTATGAGAGGAGCAAGCCGAGCTTGCCGCCACGGTTCATTAAGTATGACAGAATAAACAGAGAGAGAGATTGAGTGAGAGGGGAAAAATGTCTTCATTGAAAAGGAAAACCGCTTAATCATCAAAGAACACCAGAGGAATTCCTTCCATAAGCAAGGTTAGTTTGGTTAGCTGTCAAGATTCTCAAGTCATGTAATTAACTACAACATGCATACATACACACAAAGCCACATACATATGTTTTGTCTGTGTACCTATTCTTAAGTATGTACATGTTACGTGGAAATATCGTTTACAGGATTTCCAGCAGTCTCCTACTGTTCAACTGTTCTTAAGGTCGTTTGCAGTTCCATCGTGTTGTATTCATTTGTAAGCTCTGGTTTGGTTCGGATGGTCAGTCAGTCGGTGACTCGTTGAATACATTTCAACGTGATTTATTTTAGGCTGATCAATTGCTTTGTAACATTGTTTTTGCTAGTATCAATTTTATTTCTGTGGCTGTACGTACGCACATGTATAGCCGATCAGAATTGTCGTTTTCCGTGGAAACGGGTATAGAGGAAGATGCTGTTCCATTGGATTCGTAGGTAGGACATGTTGCAATTAGCTTAATATCTTACGGCTCACACTGGGCCCCTTGTTACTTGTCAAAGTTGCACTTTGTCATTCGTTGAATTAATTTCTAGCGTGTAATTAATCACTTTGGTTAATCTTCATGGTTTTTTTACTATCTACACTATTTTTTTTAAAATGAATTGACTAGATAATAACAAATAATATCGAGAAAATGAAGGTTATTGTCATCTCATGATATAATATGTATGCACCAGAACACATGTATGTACAATGTACACATGGTCAAACGGATGAGTGTTATGTATTTATATATAGGATATCAAGTTATTATGTATAAACGTATAAAACATCCAACAATGAGTAAGCATGAAGAATTCACCACAGTAAATACATTAATGAGAGATGGCTATTTTCAATTCGCATGAAAATTCTACAAGCTTTGATACTCATGTGTTGTACTGTGAAAAAGTAGATACTTCTTACAGTGTAGTTAAAAATTAGCTATAGGCAATTATTATACATTACGGTTATTACGATGATGCATCTTTGCTTGTGTTTTTTCTAACTTCTTAATTCCTCATCTATAATTATGATGAAATATTCACATGGACTGTATAATAATACCCAGTTGTTAATCAAACCTAAGCTTTTAACTTTGAATTTATAAAGTTGGATCTGAGGAAGACTTCGGTCGAAATGCGTTGAAACAAATACAGTGTCTGTTTATTGTGTTTTTCTAAATTTTGTGAACTTTTCCCTTATTTTACCTTAAACTTTTAACTTACCTTGAGTAAGCCCTAAAACGGTCTCATCTACATCTACTTCCTTTTATTTAATACTAACGACAAGTTTCGTACTGTCGGTAGTTCAGGGTTTCGAAATTGTCAACAGGACTTATGAACGCTCTTTTGTTTTTCATGGTGAAAGCATCGATCAAAAAAGTACACACACATACTACATACTGCATGTTACAATAACACAGTTATTAATAAGTTACCAGTAGCCTTATGTATATACATAGTACATATATGATATAGGTACGTAATTCGTAAAACGGATGGTGCGTTAAATTGACACATCATCTCAGGAATTTCCTTCTCTGTCATCTGTCACATATGTGACATGAATATAATACACAACGGTTGAAGACTGAAGACGGTAGTCGTGAGGCTATTTCGAGGTTTTATCATGTACTCAGTATGTAGTATGTACTCGTATAACTGCATGCCTCATTTTTTGCCTGATTATGATGACGGTGATAAACACAATCCAAAGTTTAATTGTCGATGAGCAAAGGGATAGGTAATTTGTTAATAACTGATATGTAAGGCTTACTTACGAGTGACACCCTCAGTTCGATGACAGACGCGATAAAGAGGAAGAGGCCATGGAAGATTAATTAAGTATAGCTTTTGTTTTTTTTCCTTCATGCCAATCAATATCTATCCAATATGACAGTTAAAGTATGGATGTCATCAAAATAATCAGGATGGTTAATTAAGGTCCATCCTGAAGAATGATTAGGGCACAGGCGACGAACAAGCAATAAAGTTATGAAGCAAACAATACACATTCAGTGACTGTGGTCATTCTTATTTGTCGCAAACTGGGAAAAAGAGCATGTTTGCCTAGTTTCGTCGTTTTCTCGACTTATTTTGAAGAACAAGAAATCAAATTTTTATTTACAATATTAATGAAAATTCATGAGTGTTGTATAGCAATGCTATCAGTAGCAAATCAGCAGACTTTCTTCATTCTGAAGAAAGCCTGCTGAGTTTCTGATTCTCGACGAAAAACCCTGAAAAATGTCAAAGATTGACAGATGTTCATGCGTATTGCGTATATGTATGTACAAATTACAAATAGTTAAACTAAACCTTGGGTGCAACTTTTCCTCACAATTGCTCCATTATCCAATCAAAAGAAACATATGGTGCTATAGGTATACAAGGTAATTAGTTCGTATTGTACTAATGACTAATTATATAATGACTGCATGCATGCGTGCTGTATAGTGTTTTGGGGATTTTTGCATTTTTTCTGCACATGCTGGCATTGCTCTTCTTCTCTCTACATATATGAATCGAAAGTGTTGTAAATAAACAATGGTAATTAAAGTATTAACCTGATTTTTTTTGCTAGTTTCAAGCAATAATTTACAGTTGCAACGACGCAAGTTTAGATAAAAAACAAAAGGGTTAGCATAAAATTCGAATTCGAAGTTTACCATTTGTAATTTTTAATTTTCGAACCAAGATGAAGATCATAGTCAAACTGAAACTTTTGTAGCATATTCGACCTTCGTAAATTGTAAATACTTTTATCTTGCACTTATGTACACTGGTTGTTAGGTTACTATTTGAACACATGCGATCTTACTGTCTATTAGTTATTCCATGTTGTACGAAATAAAATTCAAGTGATTTACCTACTAGTTCTACATGCGAGAAAATATTTTACATATAAATTTAGGTCAAGTTTGCTAAAAAGAGACGTATTTCAAACTTTTTTTAATCTAAAACTGTACCATTGTTTAAGTCCCTAGAATTAATGTGAACTCTGATAGTTTCAGTATTGGCCTTTCTGGATTTTACAATCAATTTTACCTATATGGTTTTGCACTACGTTGCTCCTGACATACTTCTGTCTCGGATCGCAAAAAATCAGAGTTCAGTTCATGCTGAAAGTCAAGGAGTGCAAAAGATTTGGATTTAATTAAGTTTTTCTTGTAGGGTACAAAACTTAATGCAGCTGGTATACACAATGCTAGGTCGTTTTTTTTGCTTTTCAAATAGAAATAACATGTCAGTAATGCATTCGTTCATGGATAAAACGGTATTCTGAAAGACTCGCAGCGCTTTTTTCCACTCCCGGGAAGTAATGTTTTTCAGGTCTTTTTACCGTTGCGGGTATTTTGTATACAGACTTGACCAAGATGTGTACATCAACTCTTGTAGGATAACTGATCTTATTGAAGTTTTTGGTGGTACCATTCTTAGTTAATCTTTGGATCCTGGAATGTCTCATCAAAAACAAGTGTATGTACAAGTGGTCAAGTTGTTAAATAGTATAGTAAAGCGAGCTGTATAATGTTTACAGACACCTTGCAATTAGTATACATACGAGCGCTTTCTGTGGATATTTTTTTGTTAAAAAAAGTCTTTCAGTCCAATCTTCAATCGTCATAATCAAGTGTATGAGATCATTCATGTTAAGCACTTGCAAACGAGATTCGAAGTAAATCGATTTTAACACGAAACCCTCTCATCCTCTCCACAATTTATTTACTCTAGAAGTAGACAGCTGATTCATTTTGGTATGTATATTGTATCTTGTACTCTGTGCGTTTCTTCGTTGTTTCCAACAATAACGAGAAAGAGTATGGAATTTTAAAGATTTTTTATCTATATACGTATCTATATCTACGTATATCTGTATCTACGTACTTTCTTTCGATGTAATAATTTTTGAATGGACTTGACTTCAAAAAAATCAGATCAATCAGTAGCTCGTAAAACTTTTTTTTACGGTTCCCGTGTCACAGGTTTTTTTGTCAATAGTAATGATGATTACAGTGCCTACAACACATTGTCATTTTAATGAGTGGACAACAAGGCTGATAGATTCAAGAAAACCCCGTTTTTCAGACATAACTAGTTTGCCGATACAGTATACATATTATTACATCTCCATGCGCTAATTGTAACACAAAAGGACTGTCCAACAATAAGTTGCCAGCAGATATCGTGGATATTGAGAATCACAAGTGTAGTCAGTGCGTATTGAGAAGTTATTATTTACTGTAACACGTGCGTAGATGTTTGTGTAAGCGGTGTCTACATTTTGTAGATATGCATCTACTTATGTACATACTTAATACGCTTAATAATTTACTCTGGGGTCTGGGGATAGTGAGACGGATATTGTATTTTACTTTGTTATGCCTCTTATCTCATACTGTCAATCTAATTTTCATGTTTTGTCCCACACTTTTTACACCCATTGTTTAGCTCGCGATATTGAAATTCGTTTACACACGGATTATCATCTGTTTTTGAAATTTTTTGTAAGTGTGTATACATTATGTATAATACATACTACATACCTACTCTTCTTCTGCTCATATTATTTTTCTTGTGTTACAGTTTCGTATGTATACCCTTACAATTAACCTTTTGTTAGTTTGTCTCAAGTTAATTAAAGAAGCACAATTTATTGCTCTTCTTCTCTTCTTAAACAACTTAAAGTATGTAATAGCATGTAACATAATAATCAAACCATTATGCATGTTTATTTGTCCACCAACTTTACCTCCAATTATTTATGCCCTTCCGTGGAGATATTGGTACATTTTCCATGGCTTGTATTTTATGAGAAGGAATTATTAATAAAAGTATGTACAATGTATCGGCAATTGTAAAGAAATAAAACAAAATAATACAGAGTCGTGTATATAAAGACAAAATATAGTTAAATGTGAAAATATGTACAATGTACAGGTTCACTAAATGTAGTTCACTTAGTTACTTACACAGAGTACGTACAGCGATAAACGATAAAAAATATGACCACACAAAACTATCGACTAAATTCTTGACAAGACAAAGGATTTTCAATTACCGTCGTTTCTTAAGGATACTTTTAGTTAATAAATTAAAAATATACAAACGTAAATACTTGTCACATTGCCTCTTTTGTCGTAAGATGGACATGGATGTTGAGCATTGAATTGGCAAGCTTCATCAAAACTGTAAAAATTGTTCAATAGATTATTGAACAATTGACGAGTGAAACAGGGAAACAAAAAAAACCAGAGATTTATTATTCATGATAGCTATCACACTGTTAAGGTTTCAAGATCAAATTTTTTGCGTCTCCAGCTTCAGTCAGAGTCTCTCAGTTTCTTTGTATGTATTTTATTTTCGTCTAAAATGTTAAGGTTAATTTTAATGGCCTGAAATGTGCTCATGTCGTACATATTTGTAATTTGGTATTATTACATAGGCCAAAGCAATAAATAATGTTAAATATTATAAATGATAGTGATGACCATTTTTACTTTTTGTCCTAAGGGTCACTCAAAAGGAAGAGCAAATGTACTCTCAAAAAGATGGATCTGTTGTTTCACATGAAAAAAAACTCTTTCATTGCATTGGTAATATTTAACTTCCATACATGAAAGAATATTTCCTTGCCAAAAAAACAAGCTGTTAAAAAGAGTAAATAATTTTTCCGGGTAGAAAAGATAAAAGATGAACAACCACGTTTTAAGCTTGTATTTACTTACATGTGTATTGACTTACAATGATGCATAAACGTATTAACTTCCCATATGTTGTGTGTTTGCTTCAATGCAATTCAATGTCGTAAAGTCATTATGAATCTTGTGTGAAGCATATAAAAGATGTCATAAATTCGTTGTAAATAACTCATGTTGTTTCTGTCTTCTGTCATGTTCCAAAGGATGAAGGAAGAGGAGCAAAAAACTAGATAATCACTCTTGGCAGTGCCGTTTGATGTAATGTGCTAAAGGTGTAGACATTTGATGATCGTAATTAGTCAGTTAAATGAAACTAATAACGCCAAAAAATGACAACCTTAATGTCAATCAACCATATGCAGCATGCTAGTATACAGCTATAGTTACATACCATAGAATAATGGCTACTTTTGTAAGTGAACGAGAACAATTAAAAAAGAGATGAAATGTAGTGACGTAATGCATATGTGCATTGAGTATTGAGCTGAGTTTAAAGTTTAAGGGCACTTACACGGAACCGTTTCTATATAATATGCATACACAGCCCTTCCAATGCAATACGTATAGTTTCCTCCAAACGTGTAATATGCTTAGTTTTAATGCATTACCTTTTATCTTTGGTTATAATAATGTTGCATTCAAAATAGTTTCATACTTTCTGTACTATACTTCAAAAAAATTTGACCTTTTGATAAAAGTACATATTATAAGGTACATAATGTGTCACTCCACCACTTAGCAATATTTCATACCATGTACTTTTTGATTGACCACCGGACTCGTCCACCACACAAATTTCACATTTAGACAAAACATATTTGTTTTTTGTTTTACCCACTTTTTGTGCCCTAATAATCGTCTAAAATGCTGAAGTGTGGAATATTCCTTGAAAAATTCATGTTAACACGTAGTATGCAGGTGAAAAAAAAAACAATTTTTGTGGTAATTTAGTCCACAGCAATAATTATTGATAGATTGAGTGATCACATGCAATTCTAATTTGCTTAATGTGCAAAGCATAGGAACAACTTACAGAGTCGAAGGAGACGCGAGACTTGACAAGATAAAAGTGTGAGTGTGAAGTATTTAGTTGTTTATTTGTGTGTGTGTGTGTGTGCTTACACCTAATTCTATGTATTTTCTGTTCATGTAAGAAAAATAGGATAAAGTAGTATATAATATGTGTGAATCCATTGTTTGTTAATCGTCAATATTGAATGATTGCTGATGGTGAACTAATATGCGTTGAAAGGATGAGAAAATAAGGTGATGATTTGATAGGCATCATTTTCTTCAGTAACTTGGAAGTTTTATGATTATAGGTACACACATACACAAATATGTATGTAATATACATATTACATATTGTATAGCCGCACTACATGCATAATACATAATACTCTCGTGCTTGATTGGACATTTTCAGTTTTAGTAGTAATAATTGTGTTTCTTATTTCTTATCACTGTATTTTTTCGCCTCTTTTCTCTACTTTTTGATCTAGATTGTAAACTGCCAGACATATAATGACAGTAATCATAATAACTGAAGAAGAGAGTCAGTCGTCTTTTTGGTCTTGAGTCTTGATGTTAAAAGGTTGAGGAGTATAAAATGTAAGGTCAAGCCGGAGGCAGTAGACGTTAAAATATATGTAGACATATGTACATCTCATCATCATCATTACTCACATCATCATAATATTTACTACAACTACAATATGTAATGCACTTTTTTAAGATTTCAAATGCACTTGGTCCATCATAATAGCTATGCATAAATCATATTTTGCAATATGAGAAATCATTGACGTATCGATGAACTGGTGAAAATAGATAATAGGTGTATACTGCATAAATACATGTACAGTGTACAGTTAAATAAGTAGGAAATAAAGTTCGTTCGTCAAATCATTATGCGATTGTGAATGAGTATTATTTGGCCCATTCCTATAATTTTATGCCTCATTACAAACCTTTTGATTACTATAATTATCATGTCTCTGTGATGTACAAGGAGGAAACCCGTGTTAATAAACTATATGTACGAGGAATTGATCTTTGATCGATGGCATTTGGTAATGAAAAACGGTGAAACAATGAACATTGCATAACGAGACAAAATGAATTTTCAGGGGCAAGGATAAAAATTAGAGGAGACGAAAAAACAATTCAAATTGATGACCGGTGTGTGCCTTCTTCCCTACTTAAGTATTACACTTTTGTTTTAATTTTAGTTTAGTTGGTTAATTAATCCTCAACGGTTTTTACATTTAAAGGTTAGTATTAATTATTCAGTTGCCCTGTAGTACTTTTACCTTTTACCACGTTTCATTTTTATTCATTTAGCTGGAAATGAGCTTTAAAATGTAAAAAGATTTCTTTTGCATACCAACTTGGTATTACTAAGACTTAGTAACTAAGTCATGTGTCATGTCGGTTTTATCTCTAATCTTGAGATATAAGATCATTTCTTTGTTCTAGGCGTTTCATGAAATACGAAGATTTACATAAGTTAGTTCATATTATTGCTGTTCTTGATGTTATTATTCACTGAATTCTATTTTTCAATGTTTTATAGAAGTACCTGAGAAACGGAAAACGGAAACAACTATAATATACTCATCATGCCGTCAAACATTGAAGTTAAAGCTAAAATGTCAATTAGTCGCGAACGAGCAATTGAAATTGCACTCGAGTTGTCAAAAACCCACATTCCAGAAATTCACACCCTACTTCAAGAAGACGTATTTTTCAATTGTCCCAACGGTCGTCTAAAGTTACGGCGAGAAAATCAAGATGATGCTGAAACGGCAACGTTGATAGCATATGACAGACCAGATACACTCGGCCCGAAATTAAGGTAAATTGGGTATCTAATGTCTTTTACACCCCTGCAAATCTATTGTATACATGGAATATGTCACGTACCATTTGTACAAATATAACTGAAAGAAGATTCCCTCTCATCCTTGTGGTAGTTGATTTTACTATGCTTTTGCTAGATGAGATAATATATTTTATAATGTTTATGATCATGCCTTAATTTAAGATTTGTAATTTGTTTGCATTTAGCGAATATGTCAAGACCCCGATTCCCGATCCCAATTCATTGGAAGAGGCTTTGGATAGGGCACTTGGAATCAAGGAAAGAATTTCTAAAACAAGACTTTTTACAATTATGGAACGAGAGGGTTTGAAGTCGAGGTAAAAAATGTTTTTCACGAGTTAGCATTCTGTTGCTTTACAATAACCTTTACCTTTATAATAATAGGGTAAGTATGCATTAGGTTTGTGCGATTAGCATGTTTGGATCAACTATGATTTTTTTTATGTAAATTCAGTTACTTATCAATCATTTTTATTTTGTGATCTTTTAGAATTCACTTGGACAATGTTGAGGGCTTGGGAGAATTCATCGAATTTGAAGTAAGTTCATTTATTACAAAGTTTACTCGTTGTAATTTTGTTTTTTTTTACAATTTCAGTGTTTTTGAGCTAATATAGTATAGCTTGTATATTAAACACTGTAGAAAACGAATTCAATAAGTATTTAACATTTTACTTTCAATTTCTCAGGTTATGATTGATGATGAAAGTCAAATTTCAAAAGGGGAAGAACTTGCCAAGTTCTTAAGCAATGCATTCCAGATTAAAGACGAGGATTTAATTGAGAACGCTTATGTGGACATTATTTTGGAGAAGCTTAAAGCCTAACATTCTTCAATATTTCAAGTATGTATTTGTACTACTTAAATTTGCATAATTTCTTAAGTACTTAATAAATATGCTCAACAACGTGACCAGAAAGAACGATGAACATATTCTGGTATCTCTTATATCACCTGGTACATTTTTTTTAAATGGAAGCAAAGATATTTTTTTAAAATTTTTTTCCATACAAAATACAGAATAGTATAAAAACAGAGTTTAAATTTTAAATGTAGTAGAATCTCTTACTTCTATATTGTTCGTTTCTATAAATATTTTGCTTTGATTTTTAAAATAATTTCTCCAATCAGAATGAAATAGATCATAGAATTCCGTTTTCGAATATATTAATTATTAAAATACATTGTTTATTCCTGAAAGAACTTTGTAAATTCATTCACATAACTGTACATAACTTTTAATTACTCGAAAGTCATTCATGTTATCTATGTTTCATTTTTTTGAATCATTCAGAGTAATAAACAAGTATGATATGTTATGATTATAATGTTCATAACAGTTATATCACAGAGAAAAAAAAATCAAAATATCTCAAGAGAATTTGACACGATTTCGGTCGAAAATATTATCAAGTTTAGTCATAAATTGTTATGGAAATGACATCAAAATCTCGTCATCATTTAACAATCTTAAATCTCAAAATTCATTAAATTTTCATGAGATTTGATGATACTTATAAGATTCTGTTATAAGGGATATACCGGGTGACCTGTATGTATAGAACTGATGCTTTGCAATGGTTTTTACCTGTAAAAGCGTCAGTTCTATACAGGTCACCCGGTATGTTAACCATCAACTTTTCATAATTAATGGTACGGAGTACATAATATTTTAATAGTTATTATTATTTATATTGTCATTTCAATATCATTAAGCGCATAGCACACACATAAAAAGCACTATTTTTTAGTCAGGAAATCGTATCTTCAAAGGCTTATTCTTTCACTTCCATTGAATAACATGTGTTTAACATTGAAGTATCATGATAGTACCAATGTATTCTTGTATTTGTTTCTAGTTGAGAAATAGATTTTCATTTAAAGTCAGCATGCATAAAGATTTGTCGAAGAAGTATAATCAAATAGAGTAAGCAAAACCTCTATCTCTAAAATTAATCATTCATTTACAACTAATAAAGAATATATTATAATCATCTATGGAAAGGAACAAGACTATTAATGTTGATAAATAAACTCAAGACGAATGCTCAATGTTACTTCTAGATATTTCACTTTTATAGTGATAGTTCAAAAACATATAGAATATAGAATAGATATTAGCACGGATCTGTACTCGGGTGACAATATCTAAGGATAATGCTGAAAAATCAGTGTACGTGTGTATGTATTTAGTATTAATTGACGTTTGTAACTGAGCGACATTGACATTTCATTGAGAATGTAATCTGCAGAAATACATAGCAATGAAAAAAAACCAAAAAAATCGTTAGTAATCGACCATAACTAATGATTGAGAATCGAGAATCGTTAGCACCAACATTCTTCTCATCATGAGTGAGCAGGGAGCAGTATAAGCTGTAGAACAAATACCATTAATGCTATAGGGTATGGTTATCAAGCCAATAATAATGCCACACGTAATAATAATGATTGAAATGATTCTTCTTCCCATTGTTATTTTTTTCTCATGATATCGAATTCCCAGTCACCGTCGTATGTCGTATGAATGTATGTGATATTAAGGAGCAAAGGAATATTTTTCGTATGTTGTACCTTGACACTAAATTCGTTATTATTTATTTGTGTGTAATTAGTCATCGTCAAATGTAGTATGAAGTGACACAAACACGCAGTTAATATTTCATAGACAGAATCAGCTCCTGGAATCATCTGTCATTATTTTGTTAAGCTAATCATATTCGACCCTTTATTCATGTAGTTAGTACTTATTTATTAACTGCAAATCGACGCAGGTACGCAGATTTTATAATGGCATAAAAGCTGTGTGTTTTGTGCATATAATCTGTCACCACATTTTTTCCTCAGCTTATACGATTTGCGCAATCAATAAGTATATATACATATAAATATCATGTACTTAGGAGCTTCGGAAGGTAATCTGCACGCACAAAAATATAAAATGTTGGTATTTATCTCAGTATGTACATCATGGGCCATTTTATTATGTGTACTATATTTGCTTTCATTGTCGGAAGATTATTACCGTTACGAGTAGAAAAACCAGGGGATTTTTCCAATACTTACGAGAATTATCATTATTTACTTTTTCTACATGGTTGTTTGTAGTATTTATTATGTTTGTGTTATTATCGATTATTAAAAAACCATTACATCTGTTTTGGACTCAAGTAGAGGATTGCAAATTTTCAAAAGAGAAATTCGAGAGTGTGAATTCAGTCTGTGTACTGTGTACAGTACATATATGTAAGGTCTACCGACTGCTACCTACATACATATGCATGCGACTAACCTTCACACGACCATTCTTGGATGTATTTCGTACATTTATTTTGTATTTTGCTCTGATGCAGTGACAGTTGGTCAAACAGGTCTCAACGTCTGTTTACTAAGTTATTCTTAACATAAATGATGTCAATCTTTAGTGTATCAACACAATGTTCTGCATGTGCGATGCATAACATATCGCTTCGACAGTTTCGACATGTGTTACAATCAAGGGTGCGTATGAACTGTATATTTGTATAGATATATGTATAAAATATAAAGTGAGAAAAACATGGACAAATAAGGAACTGCGAGTTGATATCGCTTGTCAAAAACTAAAAACCCTCAACTCATCGCTGAACGTGGAGATAGGGCCCATAATTAATTGTTGTCTTGCTTAGATGGATAGATGTCTGGGAATGTAATACCATATAGTATATGCATGTACATAATAGGCATTATATATTTTGTTACGTTATGGTAAATATATTATGAGCCATTGTACATGCTGCATGATGTTTGTCATTTATGTACTTATACAAGACGCTATTTTGATTACACAATAATGATCCTGTGAAGTAAATAGATTAAAAGGGAAAGCATGGTGAAAATTATTCACGCTGCATCTCTCTATAATCCCTAAAGGGGATGCGGAGTACAACTGGATGATTTGTAAATAATTTCGAGAATTTTTCCAAACTACAAGAAAATTGTATTAAAAGTATAAAAATTTTATTAACATTACACTTACATTCGACCCTAATATATTTATAATTTTATTATGACACATTAAAATGTCAGCGCTTGTCATTCCTCCGGTAATTCTCTTCTAATTTTATGCGATGTCGAATAAGTAATTGATACTTTGCTTGAGAGCAATATCTATAACATATTATAATATCTTTGGTTCTCCATTTTCTTGAAAGTGTACATGATACATAATTACATACATATTAAATATCCAGTACATAAAAGCATGTATCACAGGTTCGTCAAATAATCACTTTTTAAGGGCTTTTCAAATTTCTTTTTGTTACAAAAATAGAACGAAGACTTCATAATATAAGTGTATGTATGTTATTACGAATTACGATGCTTTTTTATATTTTTTTCAACTTGCTCATTCTTCGCATCTACATAATACAGTCGAAAGTGGAAGACATTCCGAGTCTTTTGAGTATCATCAAGTAATATAATCGATGTATAAAATCTGAGTAAAAGATAGGAACATAGTTAAAAAAGAGTTCAATATAGAACGAAAACATCAGGTACTAGTTAAAGCAAGCTAAATTCAAGGGAATCGGTAAAGGGGAATTTGAAAAACAATTCCACGGTTTGTTTAATAAAATAAAGTTATAACAAAGATTGTAACAGAAAACAAAAGAAGCGTATTAAAAAAACAAGAGCTTGTTTCCAGTTAACAGTGCAGAGCGCGTAAACGTTTGCATTGTCGAAGGAACGGTTAGAAAGGAAAGTCCTGGAGATTAAGGGCTTGGAATTCCCATTGTTTGTTCAGAGAAATGTACGTTTGGTTTAGGAGTTTGTGAGTGAATTTGAGCTTATTTTCCTCCATATCCACCACTACTGTGTCCGCCGGATGGTGCTAAAAGATCATTAAGATAGATAAAAGAAATTATTATTGGTAACCAAGGCTACTAGAATATTTAAAGACCATATTAGCCAATATTATACAGCTTTATAGTAAACTAATCGAACATTCTAGTCTGCTATATGTATATTATAATTCATGCAAAATTCTTCTGGAATTGGAAAAAGAACTTTTTCAATTAGTTTGAGTATCAAAAAGCATTTTTCCGTAGAAAGGGGTTTCGTTGCAATCCAAGTCAAATGGCCAGTAATAACTATTTAAATATTGTTTCAATTCAAAATAGTTGCACAAGTTTCAATAGTTAAAAGTTAAAAATAGTGAACAGGCTTCTATTGAATTGTATTCCCTCATATTTTATGGGCTAATTTTCAGCCGGAATTTCACACAATTCCGTCAACTTTTTTAATAACGATAGCTACATATATATTTTGTTTGCATTTGCGGCAACGTTTTCCTGAATTCAGGACCGACCATCATCTCGAATTGCGTAATTTTTTCTCAAAAGAATTTTTTGCACGAAGTTTTCTTTTGACTATATATACAGGCTTTTCACTTTCTGGAGAACTTTATTGTTATATGTATTGTAGATCTAGATTTGGGATTAGACTATAGCTTACCAGAATGACCTCCGGAAGGAGCGCCGTAACCTAGTAGAAATACAGAAAAAAGAGAGTAAGTTGATCGAATAATTTGTTGTGTGATGCATAATATTCTTTCAGTAAGCAAATTCGTTCTTTGCGTGTCTTGTAAATTCAAATTTGTTCATTGAACTGTTTAATTACCGGATTGCTGTTGTCCATATCCACCTTTACTAGGGGCTGGATATTGCGCCTCGCCCTAAGAACATTACAAAACCGTCATATTAAATTATGTATACATACATAAATACTTGATACGATAAGTAGCTTGCTATCGTTTGTACAAGCGGGTTTTATCTTGTTAACATCCAAACCGTTCATGTAAATTATGAGCTCGTGCATAATTTGTAGTAGGGTTTCACCCCCATGGAGAAGGTGTAAATGTAAATAAGTAGCGTTTGTATTATTTATTATTTACGTTTACACGTACACAGTATACAACCTTACATTTCCCATGAGGTTGACCCCTATACTATAAAGCGCAGTGTAATTTCACAGTGAATTAAACCCAAAAATTCATTTAGAAACTGCATTTTCTCTTCCACTACTGTTTTATGGAATGATCATTTCATTCTCTTTCCTCTTTCCACTTTGATGACTTTGACAGGCATCCAAATGCATATGTGAAACCTTTGATAGTTTAGAGTTTAGAGCACATAGCAAAGTACATAGTAGCAATAATTTATATAGCGTGCCACGAGCCACAATGCGGTACAATTATGTACAATTACGAGCATGTTAGCATCTCACCTATTCCATTATGATTATTGAACTTTTAACTTGGAAGAGCAGTAGAACTTCATGTTATCAATTTATAAACAGCCATTAATAAATGTAATTATTGTCACGGCTCATTAAAAAGTAACTTAAAACTGACAAAATTTTATCAGGCTTGTTTGTATTTTTGGAAGAGCCAAGAAAAACAAAATTGAAAGATTCACTATCACTCTATTATACGTACGAAAGTCCTACACATAATGCCTTTTGATTAGACATTAAACCTTACATTGTTATTAGCTTTCTCCATTAGATTGGCGAATTTATTGTTTTGTTGGCTCCTTCTTTAATACATACTATGTATGTACACATGTACAATGTACATGCATCCTCAATATTAAAAGGATGTTTCGAGAGTTTCATTTATAAAATTATAAAATAGCAAAACGTTTCGTTTGTTTCGAATCATTTGTCTTTCAACCTCAATATTGAAGTTTCCACAAACGATTAAAAAGTATTATTACAGTGAGTAAAATTGATGCTCTAACCTGATATTGAACATCAGCGTTGAATCCATTTTTCCTGCAAGTTGTAAAATTAATGAAATAAAAGTTGAAACATAATGTCACGCACGATATAAGTAGATGCTATTCAAAATTCAAAAGCACACTACTTTTGTATTTTACATAAAATGATTTTATAACACTCATTCTTATAAAGTACCAATCAGCCATGTAGGTGACGATTTGTGTGCGACCGTCGGGAAGCAAAACCTGTGAAAAAATTAACACTTTAGCCATGATTTCTCACTTGACAGTTTTTTACAGTGTGTATTGTTAAAAACATTTTAATGGTTGTTGGTAATTACTCGGTATTGTCCTTTCACATTTTGCCCGTCACTTTGCTCCTGTTGTCCAAAGTTGGCTAAATTTGCATTTAAAAAATTGCTGTAAGGATTTTTTCTTAATTTTCTTATGAAATTCTGCCGAAAATTCATCTTGTCAGAACAAATTCTACTTCCGTTAGTTAAAAAACAAGATTATTTGATGAATACGTCGAATTTCAGAAAATTCGGTCCTAAAGATAACTAAATTCTAAATTCTACCAGACGAGTTTTCGGCAGATATGAAAAGATGCTGAAATTTTCCGGTTAGGTACTTAAATTCATACTGTCCTTTATCATCTAAGTTTTGCCTGGTAGAATAGCGTAGATTCTTTGCAATTTCTAAGGATTTTTACCCTATTGTCGCTCTGAATCGGAAAACTTAGTCTCTAAAGAGCAGTGCTACATGGTAGATTGATTTTTAGCTAATAATTTTAGAAGTTCCGTTTGATTTACCCCCACTGTAGTGGTCGTTGACCGCGTAGTTAAAGTTGTATGGTCGGGGTGGATAACTTTGTTGCTGATAGTGACCTCCACCAGATCCTCCGCCTGATCCTCCGTATCCAGCACTAGGCGCACCATACGAATTACCCCCCGAACTTCCGTGTCCAACTCCAGGAGCGGGTTCAGCGGAGGTGAGAGAGGCGATGCAGGCAACAAGAGCCACTAGGGATATCTAATGACAATTATATTCCATTGAAATTATACATTTCGTTGAAATTTCGGAACTGTTGCCGGTTTTTTCCAAGTATTTATTTAATATTTAATTCACAGGGAATCACTTGCTATTATGTAATTCCTACTCTTTGCTATAAAATAATTTTACCTTTGTGGATGTGTACATGATAAAGAGATTGAATGTGTTTATTGTAACGGAAACAGAATTAAAAGGCACTTGTATGGTTTTCTTGTCCCAACTTGTGTATAAGTAAGTACAATATATTTGTATAAATTCACTGAATAGCGTTGATGAATCCACGCGTCCACACACGAAAAAGCACAAAAAGGGAAGCACACTTTTCCTAGACGTGGTCAAATGGTAAATGATGAATTTTGAGGGAGTAACTGTGAGTTTATATAGTCGCCTACATTCCTCACAAGTTAAGAATAAGAAGTAGAGGTAGAAGAAGAAGAAGAAGAAGTTTTGGTGGAAAAAGCATACAACCGTAACCCGTCTTGCGGATAGAAGGGATTGCTCATTGCTTAAAGTTTACCACCCTAAAACCAAACCACCACACAATAATACTCGTATCATATCTTCATCACCATGATACAATTCAATCTAGTATATTATTATGTGTATACATCATATCTATCAAGTTTTTTCTTCAATAATATAATATGGTGCACAATTTTTTGAGCTGCAGGTATTGCATATTAAATATAGCAAAACGTATTTTTCTGCAGCAAATGCCTGTATTCTGTATTATGAAGTTTGGTACAATTTTTACATTTACTACTAAGTACGGTGTTCTAATAAATATGTAGTGTAAACAATTTCTTATTTCTTATTCGAGCAATATCCCTCTATTTTGTCACTCTAGCTGTCATGCTTATGCTACACATCATAGCTCCGGTTTTAAAAATAAGACGTTTGTTGAAGTTTTTGTGCTTCAGGTTTCCCACACTATAAAATTACAGCTACAATAATAAATAACAAATAACTATACAATATAGTAGATACTACATACTATACTTTTTACACGTAATATTTATGGTAGTCTTGTACACATACATACATACGTCGTCAACCAATAAAACAAGAGCTTTTATTGTGTTGTACTTTATGATGCAGTTTTTGACAGGTTTTGGCAACAATTCACAGTCAGGTTATTATAAGATGAGAGTATAAAGTAGTACAGAATACAGAGTATCTGTAAGTAAGTACATCTATACAGCATATTATAGATTCCGATTCCAACATCAAGTATAGTATATACATATAATATATATAGCTGAATGTATTTAATCCTCAATTCACTTTCAGTCTCATTATTTTTGTCGTTTGCTTGAATGAAATCATTTTAATTCTTTCATAATGACATAACCAAGAGATGGTGATGACGGCGACGAAGAGAGGATATCAAGCAGGGGACAAGCTAAACTATATAAAGCTAACCAACAAAAACGTCCTGACTCTCATGAACAATGACAATAGCACAAATTCTCAGTGGGTCTCACACACCGAGAAGATAAAGAAATCACAGTCATAATATCTTTTGTATTCTATATTCTATGTATATCTTCCATGTCTGTTGACAGCAGACATCTCAATCTTCAATAATAAAGATGAAAACTTCATCGGCAAATTAGATTGTGCATGCATTTTGCATGTACACATCAAATCAGTGCATAGTGCATAAGTATTAGTATCTATGTATTGTATGTATATACTTACGGTACTACTGATAGATGATAGAAGGGCAGCTCGACAATTTGTTGTGTGCAAAAGTCAAAAGAACCACGACAAAGAGAACTATTCTGACTATATTTTATTTATTACGGTAATAATTTTGATGAAGTTATGTAACAGAAAGATTCCTAATTTAGACCGATTTTGTAATCTCTATACATTGTGCATTGTGCATTTTATCTGTTCTACAGTTGATAGTAATTATTTAATTCGTTTCTGCTGATAGATAATGCGGCTATGTATGTACAATGTACATGTTTTGCCTCCCTTTGTCAATGTTCCATCATCTCTGCTTTTCTGCATTACAAAGACAAAAGCCGAAAGATAAGATAGCAGTCAACAGTTCATTAATTAATTTTTGGAAAAATTATTATTGTTATTCCCTTCATTTCTTCATATTTTACAAATTGCCGTAATGGTTTTTATCCTCCACTTTACCTTGTGCACATTTTCCCAGAATATTATCTATGTATAATGTATAATATATATTTGTGGGGCTGCTTTATATGTATGCATATGAAAGTAATGTGTAGCGGACTGCATTTTTTGCCTCCTGTCTCGAGTCTCAATTGTTGACAAGCGTTGAGCATAGTCTGTGAGCAATTCTATTATTATTTTTGAAGAAAAATTAGGGTAGATAATTTGGCAAATTTACATAATTAAGCCGACGGGATAAATAAATAGATGAGGAATGACCGGTGTAGCCTTCATGAAAATTTTATGAAACAATCGCAGTTTTAAACACAGTCTTAGGTATACATCTATATAAAAGGTGTACCTGAAGTACTTCGGCTCCTTACTTCTTTCAGAGGTTCGTTGCAAGTTGAAACAAAGACGAAAACTTGTCAATATAATAACTTTGACATTCACACAATTTCGTGACAACGTTTGTTCGACTTGCAGCCTTACAATCATAAAGAAATTCGAACATTATTTTCGGGAATTATGAATAAATTTTTGTCGAATTGCGGATTTATATGTAATTTATACACAAGTAAGTTTTAGTTGTTGTTTTACATAATTTCAATTGGCTTTTGGGTTTGTATTTAGCAACAAAAAATCAAGTCCGTGTGCATGTGACTTGTGAGTCGAAATTTTTGCACAAAAAATAATAAATTATTTACCTAGCATCCTTAAAGGCAGTAGACAGGAGGAAGGCTTTTTTTCTTTGCAAAATAAATAATGAGAAGACTGAAGGGAGCCCAAGTTGAAATACATAAAACTCGAGTATAAGTAATTCAGTAAAAAATATTGTACATAAGACATAAGACGCACAATACCTGCAACAAATTGAATTAAACTATTTGTCTCTATCATGACTAGGAATATGTGTAGGTACTGTTTATATGCATAAATGATTAACACTTGTGTTAAATCCTCATAACTTGATAAAGTGTTCTTACAATCCATTCCGTTGCAGCCTCCTTTGACTTCACAAATGTATGCACGCAATTTTCATAAATAATATGAATTACTACCACTAATATAATATGTAAGTAAGTACAAAGTACACTCGTTTTAATAATTTAAACGTAAGTAAATTATCAGCCTGTTTATACTGATGCAACAGTAGAGTAGAGTAAAGTAGGTATTCAAAAAGTATTATTTGTTTTCTCCTGTATACATAATACTCTCATATCTTCTTCTTATGTACATATTTGCATAGGTATTGTACTAATACACGGTCTTACTTGTAAGTCGAAATTGAAAAAATAAAAGAAAACAGAATATGTATCAAGCTGTATACATAAAAAATTCACAGTTATGCATTATGTATTATGTATTATGTATCATCAAAATTATGAAGAAGCATGAATACTGGCGAGAATTTTCACTATTTTCAACAGCAGAAGGAAAGCGATAGTTTTGGGATCTTGTTTGCATTTTCTCATTTGTTTGTGTGCACATTCTCAATTCATCATTCAACATATTGTACAAAGGAATTATGTATGAGAATTTTAAACTCAAAAATGATAACGAACTATATGAGTTTCATATAATGTGTGTGTATGAATTCGCTTTTTAAGCTTTTTACAGATAGATATGCAGTGAGTCAACAAATTCAATTCAATTCACCAGCACGTACATACATAATTGGTTCCGTATGATATTTCAATGAGAAGATTTACGGAAAAACGAGAATATACTGTAGACTGTACATCAATTCTATATTAGATACAGCTAATATCAGTGCCTAGTGATTCTTCTCCCAAAATTTCTCATTCTTTTTAATAATCTGTAAAGTCTACAAATGTGGATTTCAAAGGTATCACGTCCACACAGTAGCATTCTATGTATAATAGTTACAATCTAATAATAATGGCATATTTTAAGCCAGCTGTATTTTTGCAAAAATGGATTTTCTTTTAACTCAAAATGAAGTTAGGTACAATGCTTGATGAGCTCCTGTGTATTTATGTATCTAAATATCCCAAAACGTCTTGGAGTAATATTTAACAACAGACAGGCTTTGCGTGCTCAGAAAGTTTCTTATATTTGCATAATATGGAACAATAATAAATCATCAAGCTATAAATTATAAATTATATAGTCTGACCACTTAAACATTTATTTATAATTAAATTCCGTAGACCAGACGAAGTATTATACGGCTACTCAAAAGTGTAATATTTAATTGCTTGTTCAGCTCAATAGATGATATGAATAATAATGCAAGTATTATGTATATTTAACTACAAAAATATGTACAACGAAGCAGCTATAGGCTATAGCTCTGATAACTTAATTATCGGCTTTTACCTGCGCAGTGTAATATCCGGTGAAATGATCAAAAGCGTATTAATTTTTAATTGGCAAGTTCTTCTCTAAACAGACTAAATATTTAATTAGCAAGAACTTGTTAATTTTTGGATGTACGTTTTGGTTTGAGTTCTCGTTTAAATAATGTGTGCGGAATGTTGGATATGAAAATGAATGAAAGTGAAAACGATCTTATTGATGACCACATTTTCAGTACTTTTACTTGGATGCCAAAAGGAAAAACGTCCAAATTCCAAAATGGTGGGCTTACACCAAAAGTTAAATCAATGATTAAAATGTTTGTATCGTTAAAGAGTCGTATTGTACGCAATAAAATTACACATGTTTATGTATATACACGCGTGGGTATTCCTGCAATAGCAAGAACATATACATAGCGAATTAGACCACAGTATAGAGATTCAGGCGATAGAATCTTCTTTCGACTTGGCGCATTATCTACTCCTCATGATTCTGGTTACAAACTACAAATAAATCTTTTATAATGCTTAATAGCAGGCATGTCCCTTTGCTGTTGTTGATAGAGTCCATTAACTTTTTTCGTTAGTTATTGTAAGATATAAAATTTTCAAGTAGGTATACACTATACACACACTTAATTTTTTGAGATGTTCAGTGAAGACAGGCACAAATCTTAAAACATTTTCCTTCAGTACTCAGGTAAGTTTAAAATATTATTGGATCAGAGATATAGAAAAAATGTAAATTATATGATACTTGATTATATTAGGTATGAATGTTAAAGATAAAAAGATGACCAAAGGCTAACCTTTCTGAAAATTTCTATTCCTTATGAATTGAAGGACTGAAAATCTAAAAAGCCTCTTCACGTTGTTAAAGCAACGTGGAGAGGCTTTTTTGATTTTCAGTCCTTCAATTGTGAATACTGCTGACTGTTATATAAAATTTAAATCATAATATTCATAATATGTGTACAGAGTACAGAGAGGGTAGATTGTAAAAACAAGCAACAAAGGCTTCTTATTAATTTAAGACCAAAACACGACGGCCGCTCAGCTAAAATTCAGGTGCAAAGTATCAGCAAAATTATACAACATAAGAAAAGTGTTATACCTAGTAATAAGTAATAATATTATACTGAGTCACTAATACAGAAAATTCAAAAGGCAGAAGATCATGTTATTACTAAATACATATACATACATGCATGAAAATGGAAGTGGAAGAGAGTGAAATATATAACTGTCTCACTCTGTGAACAAAAATAAGTGTAGTCTTATTTTGCCTTGTGTTGATGCACTTTGCAGTTTTTCACTTTTTGTAAACACAAAACCGTTTCACTCTCATCGTCATCATCATCATCATCACCAAAACTGCCAAATGATTTGTAATTTGTAGTTACGTGAATAAGAGTATACCGATACGCTCATTGACTTTATTGAGGGAGTAAGCTGAGGGGGAGAGGGAGTCTGAATCATGAATGAAGTATGAATGAATGAATGAACTCTTTAAAGAAACAAGCATTAATAAAATTAATATTAGAATATTGTGTATTATGATATGGTATGTTTACGAATGTATGGTCTAGGACCTATGAATGACCATAATTAATGACAATGAGGATGAAAACAAGGAATGCGTCGAATGACGATGATATTAGAGCACTTTTGTTTGACATGCCGTGTAAGTAACAGCGTAACAAGCAATTACAATTAGAATTACCTTTTTGTAACTCTTTTGCTATTTACATTTGTGCATACTTACGTCTGATTCGTCTGAATGCAACGACTGCATGGTCACCAATTCACTCATTTTTCTTCAATGACTAGATCCGCCTGTTTAAGAGCTAAGAGTAAGCATGCAAGTATTACACATAAATGCATTACTATTTATGTATATCAAGTGCATCAGAATGCAACTACTGCCTTGCACATATGTAGTATAATATAGTAATCTACAAGATGATTATGATACTGATGCTAATGGTGATAATAATTGTAATTGCACTCATTTTCAAGTCTCAAAATGCTTGCTTTAAAATTATTAGACAGTTGTATAGCATTTCATTCAGTTTTTCATTTGTTGGCTGTATGATCTAGATGCACAATAATAACATAAAATGTGTTTAGATTGTGCTTCAATAAGCTTTAAGTCTCCGCTGTTCGCTGTTCGTACTGCCGATGGATTCGTACCTATTTCTATATAAAATGAATCAAATACCTCATTTCGCTTTTCAACGTTTTTCCTAGTTACTCAAAATTTAAGCATGAAATATTAAATACGATTGGTAGTTGAATAAGACTTGTCTGCATGTGTGGATAAAGATTTGACTCAAACTACATTAATTTTCGGAAACTTATACCTGTCGAATGAAATTAAAGATGAAACTCCCACAAATCTCGCCTTTTCCTGGGAAAAAGGTATTTTATATTTTATGCAAGCAGGTGTTTGCATTCATCTTATTTACGTAAGTTTTTTAAAATTTTTATCATAATCTTACTCTTAAGTGGTCACTGATGAATTCTACCTTGATTTTCATAAAATGTGAAATTGGAAGTTTTTTTCGCCTAGCCTTACTTCACCAAATGATATCCGTGCGTATGACCTAAACCTCAAAAAATTTATGGCGAATTAAAGTTTTCTTGTCCATGTGCATTCATAATATATTTTTTTCATAATGTCTATGATAAGCTTTCATCCTTTTGAGCATCAACCTTTGTTTAATTTCTAGTAAAAAAGTTGGCTAATTGAAGCATGCAAATTACAAAATTAGCTTCTTTTTTATTGCATGAATCTTTTTTTATTTATCATTTATCTTATCGCTACTTACTGCTGTTACCTACCTACATTCCAACATCATGGTAAATAATGACGATGCTCGATAATATCATATTTTTGTTGGATTGTAAGATACGAAGATGCAATTTTGGCAGAAGTCTTACATCTTACATACACATGTAACAGAATGTATGGAGACATTGGTAGTTAACGGTAACTTAATGGTAATTCTTACATTATGCATACTTCCATACATAAAACAACACATTGGTATGGAGAATCGTTAAACACTAAATGGTTGTTTTATTCCTATTCATCATTGCTTTCCCTTTTAATGTTCACAAGTTTTGAACTTGTACGACTTTGAGCAGAGAGTTACTCCCATAATATAAAAGTGTAAATATACCAATTTTTATTTTAGACGATTTAATGCTCCGAAACTGCGGCAAAACATTTTATTGTCTTTGTAAATATATTATGTATTTATACACAGAAAAGTTTTTAGTGTAATCCAATAAGTAACAAAACAAGGATAAAATGTCGCCTTCGATTCACAGGTGTTGTTTAGTTATAAATTTTTGCGTCACATTATCAACTGAAACAGATGAGTAAACCATTGAGACACATAAACATCGTGATACAAATACAAACGGAACGTATGCACTATGCACATGTACGTATAATTGTATGTACTATATTGCATATTAGGTGTTATGTATTTAATAAGTTATGCAGAACTTTTATCGATGGGTAAGTATTTATGCATAATAACATGAATATGAGTATAATAAGCATTATGATTTTTTGTTGGCCATTTTTTGCATTTTATACTTATCTACATATAAACCATATCAGACCGCAGACGGGAGACCAGCAGAGATGATGAATTGACAATGGACAAAAATCTCAACAATGGTCACGCACAGTGAGCATGCATAATGAGAGACGAGTATACATACATAATATAAAAAAGAAAAAAGGTATAAAAAGTTTGAAATCACGTAAGAAAATTATGCAAGAGAGGGTGAGAGAATGAAAGTAGTTACAATCGCACTTCCGTATAAATCACGTACGTTGACTTTGACAGATGGTATAGTTTTTCCTTTCCCCCAAAGGGGAAAATGTTTGTATGTAAAAATTAAGTGCAAATTAGGCCAAATCCCACCCAAATCTCTGATGTTCGTATAATAATATACTCAGACATTCTAGAGACCTTATGTGTACTCAATACTCAATGTATGTTTATATTAGCCTGATCTCAAACACTTGAAAATTTAATGTATGAATGTAAATATGTACACTGTACACACGACAATTCATAAGACTAGTAGCATCTCAATTTCCTCAATGTTGAATTTAATAATTTATAACGTTAGTACGATATTTATAACATGGGAGAGAAAATTGAATCTGATGCATATTTTATTTTATTATATTTGTTGTGAGTTGTGACGAAAACAAATATTTAACTCAACCTATGGGTATATTTCCATGGATATTAATCAAGGCCGTTTTTGTACTGTCCCCGTTTATCTAAAATTTTCTGATATTTCGCCGTGTCCTTGTGTTACATAAATTCTTTCAAACTAGAGGTTTTATTTTTATTTTCTGTAACACACAGTAGAGCCCGAACTTATTTTATACTTATCACACTCTGATGTAAGGACTAGGGATGTACATACATAGTAGAAATTGAAAATTGTCAAATTCTAAGTTTGAAAATACGGAAACATATACACTAGTTAAATGTATATACAAATAGGCAGTAAATTTGACCAAATTATATGCATGCATTAGTCACTTGTCTATATACATACATATACTGTATACTATATACCTACTTTGGTGTACATTAAAAACTGTTCTTAGCTTTCTTTCTAAACAAGTAGTTTTACTAGTTGTTAAATGCAAATGGATGATAACGACGAATAAATGAATCGACGACATCACTTCACCCATTCCTCCTCTCTCCCCCCCCCATTCTGTCCGTAGCATTTACTAAATACGTATAGTATCGGTTCCTTTGCAAGAAAGCTTGATAAAGCCAGCGGAGAAAGGGCTGTGGAAATGAATATAGAAATGCCTTCCTCAATTTTTGCCTCTTTTCTCCAACCTCCATTCTCCTTTCTCTTCCTTTCTGAGCTTTGACTTCTGTTCTGGAGACTTTTCTTTTTTCATCTAATACGCTCGAACTTGACAAAAAAAGCCAACAACAGGAATTGTAAAACGTGTTCTTTATTTACCTGCTTTATGATTGTTAAAAATTGTTTGGTTGTTCGAGCTCCGTCATTGCAGAAACTTTAGACATTAAAACAGAGAGACGAAGAAAACAAAGTAAGGATTTACATCATGTTAAATATTTCTTTCTCTGAAGCAAGCGAAAAGTGTCACAGGATAATGATTGAGCATGTACATGTACAATGTACAAGCACATTTTTCGTGGCCGATACCTGATAAATATTCATAATTAGCATACGGACATATAAAAAAATAAAATCCTTACACGTATGCATATAGTGTATATTGTATCTTAAATGTATGATATTCTGCTTTGCTTCATCATGATTTTAAAATTGCAAATACAGATGCCTGATACAGAGTTATTGTTTTCACACTAAATGTTAACAAATTGTTAGACGAGGTGATTGTGTCGTACATACATACATACACCCAGTATGATACGACAGACGAACAATTTCGTCACTATTTTGATGCAAAGAATAACACGGCATTAAATATTTAATAGTTTTTGTACACTTACATGGAGTTTACGGTGATTCAATATTTTATGTCCTTTAACATACACTGATCTAAATTCATACTCATTTTATCCGTTTTATTACTGGAAAAACTCATTGCTGATGCATGAAAGTCGACGTGTAACAGTGTAGTTTGCTCGACTTGGCTTTTCCTCCAAGTATATAATGTCCGCTGGATCTACATTTTAGCATTGTCGTTTCAAACTTTGCGTTAAAAGTATCTTCCCTGTATTTTCAATTGTCTCTAGTAAATTTTCATTCCAGTTTTTACAAATACATAGTATACTCGTTTAATAAGCTAAAAATACTATAACTCAGTTTTTTGTCGAGAAAATTGTGAATAAATATATAGATAATACACTGCAAAATTGAGCCTACACAAAATTCTTCGTTCATTTATTTATGTATTGTCCTCGGTCTCATTCCAATTTGAATAGCTAAAAGGGCCTAAAATTATTAGTCATTTTTCGTTCATAAACATTGTACGTATGTATATTATATTATTATATAGCACTCATTCATATTATCCGTTTCTCATCATCGATACTTTTTATTTACTTCCCTCTGCATTTTGCACTAAAAGCATTCAGCATGAATGTAATATAATAATATCATATTATTCTAGTGTAAATGTAAGCATGTAGCTAACATCTAGCCATTGTGGAAAAGAGTAAAAAATTATAATATTATTATCTCTTTGCCATTCATGAAAATGTATACGCTATTTATTGTTTAAGTTGACATAGAAGAATTAAGTCCTTGTTTCATGTTTCATGTTTCACGCGCATAAGGAGGAAAACTAAAAGGATAGATGGATAATGATGATAAATATATTCGATCCGTTTAGTATTTAGCACTCTGTACGTATTTTACACGGGGGAGATGGGACTACCAGAGAGCTAAATACTAAACGTAGGTATTTATTTAGAGTATACTCTTCGTTATATGGTCGTACAACATGTTTTCTTTGATTAATTATGCAGTATAATGTAGGTATAATGCCATGCACCAGGATTCGAAAAGTATTTTTGAAAAATATCAGTATATTTTTGGGATTTATGCTTGCTAATAAAATGCACCGCATACTAACACAGGTTCACTGCAAAACCGTGACTCTCGTTGCGCATGGTTACGGGGTCGCATGAACGTGTGTAATTCTTCAAGAGGTTTGTATGAGTTACATAGACAATAAATACGCAAATAGGTACTTAAGGTGGAGCACTAATATATTACATCATTAGAGTACATAATACATAATATTATTATGTACTCTAATTGTAACTTGTTGTACCAAGCATTATTATTCCTTCATTGTTAACACATGCAACAGTCATAATACTATTGACAATGCGACAAGATTTATGGCCAATCAATGAATGAATTGAATTTTTTTGCATGCGTAAAACAATCAAAAAAATTAAATTCAAAGTTAACAAATTATGTCCCATTGCTATGGAAAACCGACAATCTTACCGCAGTTGTTATCGAAAAATCAACATTGTCGAAACGTGCTTATTGAAGTATGCAGTATGCATATTGATTTTATACGCATGTTTTAAACAATGTTTTACAACACTGTATGTGTAAGTCTATTAGAGCCTAAACGTTTTGAAGAGATTACTCTAGCAATAAACAGTCTGTCGAGGTTAAAACTAATGCAGACTAATATGTAATATGTAAACTAAAACTAATATGTAAATACATACATTGAACACAGAAGAACTATGTAGTGTGTGTTTACATTTTATGCAATGAATCCATCTTACAATACGAGCAACCAGCATAATTAAAATATTCCTCAGAATTAAATCTTTCAATAAGGTAAATTTTGAATCCAAATTCAAGCTGGCATTTATAAGCACCATTTTGTCATTGTTTTGGACAAACTTTTCATAAAGGTAAATGAAATCATTGTTATTATTATATAACATGTGCTTATACAAGGAAGTGAGACGTTGCAACAATCTGCCTTTGTTATGGATACCTAATTAACTATACACTATAGACATGTACGCAGCATCTAAAATGTACACACACGTACATACTGTTGTGAATCCGAAGAATAGATTATTGATCATTCTTTTGGCAAAACAAACAAACATGGTTAAATGTACATATATATAATTATGTAGATAAATGGAGCTTTCAGTCCGTATGAGTTCGTATTTAGTTTTTTATATCACATATTATCACCAGTGTTTGATTTGTAAGGAGCATAAAAACCTCTGTGTCTATCAAGCATCTATCTATTATCTATCCCGTGTGTGACCAAGTGAAAAGTTAAAAGTCAAGAACATGCAGTTGAAGGGTTATACGTAAGAATTTAGTACAACAATTAAAGTTAAAGTTAACTTATAATAGCCCTTGATATAAGGTTAAAGTAATAACTTTTGAATCTTCCTACACTTTAGAATGACATTTTTCTTTGCCGTGCTGGCAACAATATTCATGATCGCCATGCCGACGGCTTTCGCAGGAGATGTAAGTTCACCACATGCAAAAGTTGAATGTAATAAAACGAAATCCTGATGTTCGAATATTTGCATAGTGATTTTAAAATGACCTATTAACCATTATCATTCATCATTTATTCGTAATAAATGCTAGTAAATTATTCCTTTCCACTTCACCATTATTGCGGAAGGAAAAGCGCAAAGGCTATAGATAATAAACTATAAATAATTCATTTTTGTACTTCGTTTCAGGAATGCAACGGCAAAGACGGTGAAAAATGTCAAGGAGGGAGTGGATGGGTAGGAAGGTGCCACCAAGGTAAATGCCACCCAGGAGCATTTGAAGGATGAGGAAGATATTAGTTTTTTAAATATTTTCGCTTCAAGTTGTTGTCGTGCAACTCAAAATGGAATAAATAAA